>JAAEAF010008888.1:0-34741 GCA_011037195.1 Triatoma infestans | reverse complement strand
CGTTACTAGTATCTGGCGATACATTTTTTCGATATCGGCAGTTAAAACGTAGCGATGTGTACGAAATCTTAATATAATGCAAAATGCGTCTTGTTGTATTGTTGGACCCTTTTCTAATATATCATTCAAAGAGCGACCCGAAGTTGTCTTCATCGATGCGTCAAATACTACTCTAATTTTTGTTGTTTTACTATCTTCCCGAAAAACAGGATGATGAGGTAAATAGCAAATTGATTTTGACGGATTATCTCTTTCCATTATTTCACACATATGACCTAAGTCAACATATTCTTGCATAAATGCTCTGTACTGCGAATATACTTCAGGATTTTTTATAAGACGCCTTTCTAATGATAAGAATCTACTTAGTGCACCTTCGGCGGAATTTCCAAGTGACGCTGGATTTTCTTTGAATGGTAACTTTACAATATTTCTTCCGTCCGAATTTTTACTTACAGTCTCGCTATAATATTCATCTAAATTCCGTTCTTGTTCTGTATATTGTTTAGTATCCGGGAAATGTTCCAATTCCCAAAATCGAGTTAATTCTCGTTGAATGTCTGTTGGACGTTCAATAATTGGCATTGACTCACAGTATAATTTCAGTGATGCCTGTCTCTTGGAAGCTTCAAATCTTCCACAAGCAACCCAGCCCAATTCCGTTTCATATATCGCTGGCATTGACTCACACACTTGTATCTTTCCCGATTTGAATAACTCTAAAAATAACTCTGCCCCAATCAACATATCTATTTTATTTGGGTTTTAAAAATTAGGATCTGCTAACCTTATAGACAAAGGTATCATCTCGGGAGAAAATTGCAAATTTTCTGATGGTAAATATTCTGTAATCTTTGGTAAAATTATAAAATCTAAGGATCGTTTGTAATTATTGATTCTTGAGTGAATGGTGGCCGATACTACATGCTTTACTTCAGATATACTACTGCCAATGCCCTGTATTTGTTGAATGTTTGATTTGTATTTCTTTAACCCCAATAATTGCACAAGGTTTTCGGTTATAAAGTTGCCCTGAGCACCACTATCCAGCAATACGCGAACTTCAACCGATCTTCCATTTAACTCATTGTCAACATTGACCACTGCAGTAGCGAGTAAAACATCAAATTTAGACCCTTCTGACATAAGGTGAACGCCGGTTTCTTTGAAATCCGTATGTAAATAGGTATTATGTTTTTTGTTACAAACTCTACAATTACCAGATTCACATTCATTAGATTCATGTGACTGTAAGCAATTTTGACATAAATTTAAATCTTTTATTTTTGTAATTCTTTCCGCCACGATTTTTAAAAATATCGCGTTTATTTATATTGTGTGAGGAGCTTTGCAAATTAAACAAACAGGTGACGAATTATTTTTATTAAAACTCTTAAAATAATTTTTATTATTGTTAGTATGATTTTTAAGTTGAGTACCTTTCGGATTATAATATACATGTTCCTTTGAAGATTTGGGAGCCGCTGTCCCCCTCCCTAAGAAGGCTTTCCGCGCAGGCAGGAATGAACCTCCGAAAGTGGTGTTCAAATTACCGGTACTTTACAACACATATTCAGCCTAACGGCGACGTGAATTATACTTTAAAATTATTAGAAGATGACCCGATTAAAACTTTAGGCATGACATGGTCGCCATATTATGATATTTTTGAATTCAAAATAAATTTACCTCCAATTATACGTTTAACAAAGCGTTACCTTTTGGGAAAGATAGCCAGAATTTATGACCCGTTAGGTCTCATTGGTCCAGTAATTACTCTAGCAAAAATATACATACAACAACTTTGGCTTTTAAAACTGGATTGGGACGATGAGTTGCCTTCTGATTTCAGGAGCAATGGATGCAATTCGCGTCAAATTTAGAAAAATTGAATAAATTTAAAATTCATAGATATGTGATATCAGACATTCCATCAAAAATTGAACTTCATTGCTTTTGCGATGCTTCAGAGAAAGCATATGGTGTATGTATAAATGCTAGGAGCTTCGATGAGGACGGTAGCATCAGAGTAAGATTATTATGCTCAAAATCGAGAGTTTCACCAATTAAACAAGTAAGCCTTCCTCGATTAGAACTTTGCGGTGCCTTACTGGTATCAAAACTTTTTTCTAAGCTGATCACAGTCTTAGATATCAATATCGAAAAGGTCTATTTCTGGACAGATTCAACCATTGTTTTGTCATGGTTAGCAGCAGAACCTATACGATGGAATACTTTCGTCGCAAATAGGGTGGCAAAAATTCAAAGTATTACGCAGACTCATACGTGGTATCATATAGATTCTAAACACAACCCTGCTGATCCTATTTCGAGAGGATTAGATGCGGAACAATTTTTAAAATGTGATATATGGTTACACGGCCCAGAGTGGCTTTCTCAGAGAAAGGAGGCATGGATTTTTAACGATGTGATTTCTGCCGAGCAAGAAATTCCAGAAAAAAGAAGCAAGAAAGTGAAGGAGTTTTTCATCAGTATCGACGACTCAGACTCCTTAATTAGCAAATACTCTTCATGGAGAAGGCTTCGTCGGGTAGTTGCATTTATACTTAGATTCGTTAATAACTCTCGACAAAGGGACAGAACTAAAGGAACGAAAGGTCATATTACTGCAACCGAGTTAAATTATGCGGAAATTTTGTGCCTCAAGGTTGCTCAAAGAGAAATGTTTCCTTTAGAAATAAGAAATCTAACGTCAAACAAACCTTTAGGACAGAATTCTCGACTCGTTTCTCTTAACTCTTTTTAGACAACAAACATCTTATACGAGTCGGAGGGCGTCTTCAAAATGCAAACCTTTCTTATGAACAAAAACATCCTGTAATTTTAGACAGCAAACATCATTTAACGAAAATCATAGCTGAACATTTTCATAAACTCAACCTACATATTGGTGCACAAGGACTACTATATAAAATTCGTTAAAGGTTCTGGCCCCTCAATGGGAAAACCTTATGTAAAAAGATTGTTCGCAATTGTCTTGATTGTTTTAAGGTTAATCCTCGGACTCAAAACTACATTATGGGACCGCTTCCTCCAGAAAGAGTAACGTCATTCACATCCACAGGAGTGGATTACGCGGGACCAATACTAATTAAACAATCAATGAAACGAAATTCTTCAACAGTCAAGGCCTATATTTGTCTTTTCATTTGCCTCTCAACCAAAGCTGTTCACATTGAGGCTGTAAGCGACTTGTTGACACTCGCGTTCATAGCTGCTTTAAATAGATTCCTGGCTAGGCGGGGACCTGTAAAAAAAATATATTCTGACAATGGAACTACTTTTATTGGAGCTTCAAATAAATTCCTGGAGTTACGAAAATTGTTCAAATCAGTAGAACTAAAAAATGAATTATCGTATTTTTTAACGGAGAATGAGATTTCGTGGCAGTTTATCCCTCCATATTCTCCTAATTTTGGAGGACTATGGGAGGCGGGCATTAAATCTACTAAATACCATTTGCGACGTGTATTAAAGAGTCATGCCCCAACTTTTGAGGAATTAAACACTCTTTTATGTAAAATAGAGGCAATATTGAACTCAAGACCTTTAACTCCTCTCTCTACCAATCCTGACGATCTCTCCATCCTAACCCCATCCCACTTCCTATCCCTAGAGCCAGTAACCTCTCTTATCACAGAGCCTGAGACCAAGTTACAAGGGAAGTACCTACAGCGATGGCAACGAATACAGTCAGCTTATTTTCAGTTTTGGAAGAAGTGGTCTTCAGAGTATCTGTCGCACCTACAACAAAGATACAAATGGGCCAACAAATATGATTCTATACAATTGGGCACATTAGTTCTATTGAAGGATGCCAATCTACCACCTCTTCAGTGGCCCCTAGGGCGAGTAGTCAAGATCCATAAAGGGCAAGACGGAGTGCTAAGAGTCATCACTGTCGTCACTTCAAAACGAACAAAGGTTTGACCCAAAGAGCAGTTACAAAGGTGTGTCCGTTACCAATTGAATAATTATTATGAAGTGACATTTGATGAGCTGAGTTTTAGTGCTAATATTCATCTCTTTATAACATTATTTAATATGTTTCATCTTTTTAAATTGAATTGTTCTTCATTGATACAAGTAGTATTTTTCATTGATTGATTGATTGATTAATTTTCTATGTTTCAGTAAATCTAATTTTAATTAATTTGTAACTGAATTAGCAACATCTTTTGTATTCGAAATTTCAATATTTATTTTATATTGAGAGTTCCTCTCAAGGGAGGCGGTATGTTAGGGCATTTAATTTAAATTTGAATTCCTATATGTACAGAAGGCTGTGTATAGAGGGAAGTAGTGGGGGAATCGCTCTATACACTTTGAAAGTAGTACGATCTCAACTCTTGTACGATACAGTCCACAACAACAAATAAACATTTTCTTCATTCAATTGTTTTATTAATTGAACCAGCCTACAACACAACACATTCCAGGCTCAGGGAGGGCATTCAAGAATAGTAGTAAGCGCCCGAAGCCTAACAAAAATCATTTTATTTACAATAAATTTACAAAAATGTACAAAACTCAGGAGTGTCAGCTTTAGTAGCTATAACCTCCTAAAGGTAGATATAAGTATACATTATTTGAAGCCTAATTATATCAATGATTAGGGAAAAATTTAAAAAAACCCAAGCTATATGCGGCCAATTCTTTATAATACAGCGCTCCTCACTCTCCTGTGCCTGAGCACAACCCCCAAGTCATAATCCTCTATTACTCTGCAGATTTGATTAGGGCTTAAATTGCACCTGTCAAAAAATTTCTCTGTGGCAACTCTGATGTATTTTTGAACATAATCAATTTTTGTGGAAACGTGCAGGTCAAGGATTCGGGTATACCTGGGTGAGGAAGTTACCAATCTCAGAAACTTATTCTGCATCACCTGCAGCGAGGCGACACTGGATCGACATGCCAAGCTCCAAGAGGGACAGGCATATAATAACATTGGTCTAACCACTGTCTTGTAAAGCAAGAGCTTATTTTCTTGAGAGAGCTTAGACTCCCTACAAAACAAGGGAAATAACACACGTATGGCTGCCTTTCCCCTATTGATTCTATCCCTTATGTGGTTAGCAAAGGTGAGCCTCTGGTCGAGAACCACGCCTCCAAGAGGACACATAAATAGCTATGTCGTCCGCGTAGAGGGCCAGTCTGACATCCCTAGGGCGTGGCAGGAGATTAAGGTAAATGAGAAAAAGGACTGGTCCTATAATAGATCCTCGTGGAACTCCTGCAGTCACTTTGTGAGGTTGAGATAAAGCCATATTGTGAGATACTCGAAATTCCCTATTATTAAGGTAAGAGTTAATTACCTTAATAATATAAGGAGGGAAATTATATTCCATCAGTCTACAAACCAATCCGCAGTGCCATACAGTATCAAATGCCTTTTGGATGTCCAACGAGATCATACCCGTATGTTTGCGTTGGTTGAACGCCTCAGTTATATCGTCCACGACTCTGGTTAATTGAGCAGTAGTGGACAGACCTGCTCTAAACCCAAATTGTTCTTCTTTAATGATCTGATTGGCATCCAAGTGGCGATTAATTCTAGTTAATAAGATCCTCTCAAAAATCTTGCTGATAGAACTGAGCAGACTGATTGGCCTATAGTTATGTGTGTGTGTGTGTGTATGTGTGTGTGTGTATGTGTACAATGTAAAAGCCAAAAATGGAAAGTCGCGGAAGCTTCAATTTGATATCCCATTTAGGTATACCACGAAGAGCTACTGTTTCGTTCAAATCGTCTTATAAATTGAATGTAGACTATTATTTAATTATACTGTTCAATAATTTATTTTGTTAGCCCATATCAGAGGGTAGATAAGGACTTAGTAAGAGCGACTGAGTGACAGAAGGCGATATGGCCATAGATGGAAAAGATGTTGTCGACCTCAAAAGATGAAAGTTTTTCCAGTGGACACCCAATTTCGAAAATGTAGGCGTAACTAATCTCTTAATAGGCGAAAGAGAAAGTAAAAATACGCTAAGCTGAAATTTTGTAATTTAATAATATAATATTTTCATATAACAGTAGATTACAATAGAAAATTAAGCTGCCGATTTGATGCGTTCATAATAACAGTAATGGTTTCGTAAACCGCCGCTATCAATGTAATTATCAGATTGGGAATGAAGGGAGGCGGTATGTTAGGGCATTTAATTTAAATTTGAATTCCTATATGTACAGAAGGCTGTGTATAGAGGGAAGTAGTGGGGGAATCGCTCTATACACTTTGATAGTAGTACGATCTCAACTCTTGTACGATACAGTCCACAACAACAAATAAACATTTTCTTCATTCAATTGTTTTATTAATTGAACCAGCCTACAACACAACACATTCCAGGCTCAGGGAGGGCATTCAAGAATAGTAGTAAGCGCCCGAAGCCTAACATAATTTGGTCCTCCGGGCCGGATTTGACCCAGCGACCTATGGATTCCTATGGAAAAAAGTTTTGATACTAGTAAGGCACTGCAAAGTTCTAATCGAAGAAGGCTCACTTGTTTAATTGGTGAAACTCTCGATTTTGAGCATAATAATCTTACTCTGATGCTACCGTCCTCATCTAAGCTCCTAGCATATATACATGCACCATATGCTTTCTCTGAAGCATCGCAAAAGCAATGAAGTTCAATTTTTGATGGAATGTCTGATATCACATATCCATTAATTTTAAATTTATTCAATTTTTCTATCTTATCTATCTACACACACACAAACATGTATATATATATATATATAAAACATTTTTATCGATTTTTTGAGACCTTTAAACATATTTGAAAACACAATTTAAAATATCTGCCTCGACTCTCAAAACTTCTCTTTACGAGAGTAAGAAGAAGTTCAAAAGATAAATGATATTATACATTCCTTTTTATAGCCAGTCAGCACATGGCTCTCTGTATCCTTTTACCTGTTCAACTTTACACAAAATTCTATGATGGAATCGAAAATTGAAGCATATCCTTAAGGAATAGTTACTAGAATTAGTCATACATACGCATTTGTAAGGTGCACGCGCACATACGTTCACAAACTTTGAGTGCCTGTTTATGAATGTGTATCATAGTGAATATTCACTCACACATATAGATTTTAATAGTTACCGCAATGTTCTAAACTAAATTAGTGAAGACAGAAAGGATATGTAGAGTGCTGAATTCTGGTAGTTAGCGATGCTTACAAAACTTACCTTATATGCATATGTGTGAATGTGAGAAGAGTATATATATATATAAAGTTAAAGTATGCGGTACATAACGAAACGAAGCTGATGAGAGTTGTTAGGCAAATGACCTGTAGTTAAAGTAAGTCTGAATAACACATTGTTTAATGTTGGCTGGAGACTGGGGATGTGAAGGAGGAGTTCTGAGAGCGAGTTCTTTTATGCAACGCCCCTTTTAAGAAGTAGTAGTGACGAGCCGGTATACAACCAGTCTAGCGGGGAGTGTAAACACAAGCAAACTTTTGTTAACTCTGTAACAGTTAACAAGTACTAACCCAATGAAGCACCCCATTCGCCATAGTAAAGCACTACTAACACACTACCAGCTAGCTAAGATGGTGTGTGCGGAGTGGAGTGGCCCCCTCCGTTCATAATGACACACAAACTCCAGCTGCTCATCCCCACTACTTAAAACTATTTACCCTCCCCCACCGTCTGTCCTGCACATACTCAGTAAAAGTTTTCAACATAATCACCTCCTTCCACTCCTACACTGTCCCACTGCTCCCTCTCTCTCTTTGCACCATCGTCAACTAACTGCGCTCTCACCGCAGAACACACTGAAGGGAAAACTATTGCAACAAACTACTAACAGTCCTTCACTCTCCAACCAACAGTTTCCTATGAACAAATAAAAGAAAGAAATCTGGTGTGAAACATTCACAAGACTTTTCTCTGAGTGCAATTTATCACAATTCTAAGGGACAAATTTGCATCAAAACATGAAATGCTTAATAAATGTTTATTACCTCTTGATGTTATACTATACCAGTGCAGTGGTGCTCAGTTTTTGGATTCTTAGAGAGAAGCTTTTATGTATATGCAAATATTTCTATTTGGAAAAAGTTTGTCCTAGAAAATTTAATTGGTTTCTGGAGCTGGTGAAGGTGATGCTTTCCTCTAAAGTGTAAATGAAAATTGGTTCTAGGGAGATTGGAAAGAGGGAGCTGCCATGTTGGGCTTTCAATTAAATAAACTGCTACTTCATTATTACTGGGACTTATTGTTATTATTCGGCTATGGGGAGCTACTATTATTACGCTATCCAAAGCCCCATTAGGCCCATATACCTATCCCAAAAAAAAAACACAAAAAACCAGGTCTAGGACAAAAATCCAGGCCTTGGACTAACCCATCTAACATTCACCGCAGTCCGAACAAATCGGACAACTTCCTTAAAGGAAAATAGCCTAAGCTCTTCCACAAACATCCTGTTCCGACCAAAGTTCTTGAACCTATTTCCTCACAACCCAAGCAATCTGTGTCATTCAACCTTTCTGTGCCTCACAAATCTATAAATGAGGTTCCGAGCATGAGAATCCTTCACATAAAAATGTCTCCTCAAATTACAATGCCCAGTAAGGGATCCGGCCAGGTATCTGAGAGAGGTTCGTGTAAGACAGTTAGTTGATGATGGTGCAAAAAGAGACAACAACAAGACAACAACTAAAGTGAGTCTTGAACAAGTCTATAACAAGACTTGTAGAGGTACTTCAGTTAAAAGCCGAAATAGTGTTCACCAGCTTAACAGTAAGTCTGTAACGCAGCAATACTGAACATCTTACACTGTTCGCTCTGAATGTATTGTTCAAGTCCTGTTAGTAATAATCTGTAAATGCAGTTTCTTATCTTTCTCCTATTTCCGACCAATACCAATACATAAAACCTGGATTTATATACCAGGTACCTTACTGATTTTCTTTTATAACAATTAGCAATTTAAATTGAAGCCTTACAAACAGGATTTCAAGTATGAATTATTTCCAGAAAAATATTTCAAATAAAAGTGTCAAGTTTATATCTGTGCAATTAGCAGTCCAAGTTTAAAGGATATCATTGGAGACCTTACCGAAAAAATGCCAATAAGAGAGAAAACACTTTGCCGTATTGAACAAAAGTGTGGCTGCACAAAACTAATTCTGTACAGTTGCACTTCCTCCTAGAAGTGGCACTTCACAGAAAAGCTGAACGTTTTTTTCCGCTAAAAATAAATTTTTCTAGAATAAAAATGATAGGCGCAGTTATATGGGCGCAGTTACATGGGCGCAGTTAGTATGAGAAGTTAAAAGAAAATCATTCGAACCATTTCATAGGAATCGCAAAAAGAAAGAAAAGCATGCACTAATGTCGCACTGATGGTTGAAGGATTTTGCACGGCACCTTTCTTTCGAGTGCGTAGTAGGTACCCTAACGGAGTATCAAGATTCGGCTTCCTACGACTTTTTGCTAACGCTTTCCTTATACAGGGAATCCAAAAAAATACATGTATTTAGTTGAAAACTCAATTTGGAAACTTTTTTCTTTTTAATTTAAGGCGCTTTTTTTTTCTTTTTATTTTTTTTATTTTTTATTTATGGCGCGTCAACATCTATGGTCATTTGCGCTCGGAGAGCCTTCTCAGTGCACTGCCGGCCTCCGTTACAGACAACACTTCCATCACCGGTCAGTGAGCTGTAGAGGCTCCTAGGAAGAAAAAATCTAAGGGTAGAGCTGGACTCGAAAATGGGTCCTCCGCGTGGGAGTCCAGTACGCTAACACTTAGTTTCCCTTCCCTTTTGGAAACTTTGCCACGATTACTATAATTCCTATTACAGGAGTCAATAAGCAGGAAAGGTTCTTTTCTCCTTGAGAATTAAAATTACAATCTAGACTTGATAAAATTAAAAAAATAGTAAAAAAGAACTGTGCCTGTAAAAGAAAGCTCGACTTTTTCTTCCATTCTAATTTGCCCACATTAGTTATTTTGTTAGAAAAAAAAAATCCTTCCTCACGCACAAAAAAAAATTAATGAGCAAATATTGAACAAACAGGGCAATTTAAAAAAGAATATTTAGGGCAGCCTAAAAAAAAAAAAGGAAAAGAAACTCTGAACCTGCTTAATGAGATGGAAAACGAAATTTCTTTTTCTTATACCAATTCTCTTTTTGTTGTTTTTGTTCTGATTTTAAATTTTAGATTTTTTTTTTTTAACTATAAGGAAGATATTATTTGTTAAATTTTATTTGTTTGTTGATATTTAAATAAATATTGTTTACGCTTATTGTTGTTGACGCTTCATCTGTAACTAATGTAGTGGTAAAATGTCGAAATTAACCTAACCAAACAAGAACTATTATTGCTATTTGGTTGGAGTTGGGTGTGAAATGGCAGCATTGTTGTGTTATACTATATCCTTATCGTATATAGTATTTACGTATGTACTTAGTCGATTGAAAAATGTAATAATATATGTGTGTGTTATATGAAGAGCTAGTACGATAAACAGCAGTAACTTAAACTTTCCCAACTTCCTCTTTTAGAGAACCGTGTGGTATGAAAGCACGCTTAGTTCCCATAATTTCAAGTGTTTTCCACATTAGCCATATTCCGCTTTACATTACAAACTCTTTCCTCAAAGGCTTTCTGTTAAAGAGTATTATTTGATGGTTCACTGTCAAAGGCCACGTCTCCCTCTAGCATTTATGGCTACTGGCAGAACGCAGACTGATTCCCGGCTTCCGGGCTTATCTCCATTTGCATTATTAGTTTAGTCAGTTCTTAAAGCTCCCAGGTATCTGAAGGAGCTCACAGTAACAAATATAGTCCGTACAAATACAGGCAGTAACAGTATAGGCTACTGGCAGTACCAGGCTGATTCTCGGCTTCCGGCCTTCTCTCCGCTTCCATTATTAGTTTTTTCAGTTGTTAAAGCTCCCAGGTATCTGAAGGAGCTCGCAATAATAAATATAGTCCACAAATATAGTATTTTCTTCTTCGACACTGACTCCCATGGAAGTCTTTTTTTTTTTTTTTTTCTTGTTTACACCGACAGATTTATTGTCATAAGTAAATTTGATGAGAGCAATACATAAGACAAAACAAAATAAATAAAACAAAATATAAATGAGCGGAGAAGTCACCCAGTGGTGACACTCCTTACTAGTTTAGTTACTTTCATCCCTTAAGAGATCACGAGGCCATGTTCGCCGCAGACGTCTGGGAGGATTATCAGGGAGTGTCCGGGATGAACGTCGACGAACGAGAGGGTTGCAATGAGAGGATAAAGGTTTGTGAAATTTTTTGTAGCGGATTTTGATGATATCTTTAAGGAAAGGGATATTGAGGTTATTGTGGATAGTTAAATTTGGACATAATAGGGAGCATTAACTATGGTTCTAAGGATTTTGGATTGTTGGGATTGGATACGTTGGAGGTTTGAACGCCTGGTTGAACCCCACAGTTCAAGTCCGTATGTCCATATTGGTTTAAGAAATGACGTATATATTAGTCGTTTGTTTTCTAATGAAAGTCGTGATCTGTTATCGAGAAGTCTTTTAACAAGTCTGTATCGTGTAGTGAGTTCCTGTCTTTTGAGTCGTGTATGTGGATTCCAAGTTAACCTTTTGTCGATATAGAGCCCAAGGTAGCGGACGACATCAACAGTTGGAAGAGGGACATGGTTATAGAATAGAGGTGGAAGAGTGATCCGGCGTAATGTGAAGGTGATTTGCTGGCATTTGCTTTCATTAATTCGGATTTTCCATTTTTTGAACCAGGTTTCTATTTCAGTTAAATGACTTTGTAGGTTTCTATATGAAATTACAGGATCAGGATGAGGAGAGAGAATTGCAGTGTCATCTGCATAGGTTGTGAGAAGGGTGTCAGTTCGGACAGGAATATCTGCAGTGTATATTGTATAGAGTATAGGTCCGAGGATACTGCCCTGAGGCACACCTGCCTCAGAGCGATGAAGAGGAGAAAGAGAGGATCCGACTGATACTTGGAAATATCGATCGGACAGATAGGATTTAAGGATGAGATAATAGGTAGATGGTAGGATGCCCTTGATTTTCCAGAGCAGACCCTGGTGCCAGACTCGGTCGAAAGCCTGCTTTACGTCGAGAAAGATTCCAGCGCAAATCTCCTTTCTCTCAAGGGAGGATGAGATGGTGTCTACAACGCGGTGAAACTGTTGTATGGTTGAGTGGTGGCGTCTGAATCCGAATTGGTGATCAGGTATTGTATTTGATGTTTCGAGGATTGGATTTATTTGCTTTAAAAGGAGTTTCTCCAGGATTTTTCCTAGAGTAGAAAGGAGACTTATGGGACGGTATGAAGAACAAAGATGCTGAGGTTTCTTGGGTTTGGGAATCGGCCTTATTATGGATAGTTTCCACTGAACTGGAAAATAAGTGGTTCTTAGAACAGAGTTATAGATTGTAGTGAGGAATACTATAGCTTTTCTTGGAAGACGGCGGAGGATGTGTGGGGTTATAAGGTCAAATCCAGGTGCCTTTTTTGAAGAAAGGTGATTTATTGTAAACTGAACATCAGACGGAGTGAAAGGTTTAGGTGGAAGAGTCAGAGGTAAAGGAGTGTCTAAGTCTTGTTTTAATGTTTGATGGAATTGGGGATCGTCTGGAATGGAAAGAGGAGTGAATACAGTTGTGAAGTAAGAGGCCAACTGAATAGCTTTATCTTCATCAGATGCAGCCCAGGATCCATCTTCACGACGCAGAGGTGAAGGAACTAATTTATAGGATAGAATCCTTTTTGTAGCAGTCCAAAGAGATTTGTCTTCTGTCGTAAGTGATTCGGTGTAGCTATGAAATTGTTCTTGTTGCAGTAGTTTAAGTTCAGTTCTGAGTAAGTGATTTAGTCTGTTCCATGTTCTTCTATCCGAGGGATAGCGAGTTCGCTGCCATCTCGAACGTGCACGTCTTTTTTCCATAATAAGTGTCCGTATTCGTAAAGGGAGTTTAGTCGTAGGGATTTGGAGTCGTGGAGTAACTTGAATTGTGGATTGCTGAATGGCTTCTTGTATGGAGCTTGTAATGTAGTCTACAGCACAATCAATTTGCTCTGTTGTCTTTAATGGGATGTTAAGATTTATCTTTTCTTGTAGTAGGGTTTGGAACGAATCCCAATCGACTTTACCTGTAATAAGAGTTGGTTTTAGTGGTTTGGGAAAGGGGCAGGTATCTAGAAGAAGTAATATAGGACTATGATCTGAGGAGAGATCAGTTAGTGTCGAGATGTCAAAGTAGAAGAAAATCTGAGAAGTTATAAAAAAGTCAAGAATGTCAGGGAGTTTGGAAGGGGATGTGGGCCAGTACGTTGGTTGATTTGGAGAAATGAAGTTATAGTTTTGGGATTACAGAAGATTAAGGAATTTTTGTCCTCTTGGGTTAGCCGTACGACACCCCCATTGAGGGTGTTTCGCGTTGTAGTCACCACCAAAAAGGAATCTAGGACCTAGGGTATCGAAGAAGGTAACTAATTGTTGTTGAGAAATGGGTTTGGGGGACAATATACAGCTGCAATATTGAATTGATTTTGTAGGGATATAGCGGTAGATTGGAGATAATCGGTAGAGGTTGGGGGTAATAGATGATGGGATAAGGAATTTCGAACAAGGATTGCCGCTCCACCATGGGCTGTGTCATCAGGGTGATCTGTCCTGTACGTTGTATAATTAGTGATGTAAAAGTGAGATCTACTGGTAAAGTGTGTTTCCGTTATAAGTGCAATGTCTATTCGTCTGTCGTGTAGAAATGTATTAAGTTCATTTCTGTGGGCATTCAATCCATTAGCATTCCATAGCAAAATAACTATTGAATTTTGAGTAGGAGGACTTATGGTGCTAGGCGGGGAAGAAGCTGTGAAACAAGTGTGTTAAGTAGGTTGAATAGGGGAGTTAAAAGAGATTCAAATTTTTAGAAAAAGGAGTTTAGAAGGGTGGTTATGTCATGGGAAGGGATTTGAGGATGTGATCTCGTGACCTCCGAATAGAGAGGCACATGTCTTGAATGCTGAGAAAATGGTGACGATTGCTGTGTTTGTTGTTGCTGTTGCTGGGGTTCTGCTCTGAGCTGATGCTGGCGCTGACGTTGAGCAGTGAGAGGAAGCGATGGAAATTCTGTTTGAGATGTTGATGGAGGGTGTGATTTCTGGCGTACCTTTGCTGTAACTGTTTGTCCGCGGGCTTGTTCTCTCTCTCTTCGGATTCTCTGCAACTCTTTGTGTGTTATACATCCTCGGTAGTTAGCGGGATGGTCTCCGAGACAAAGTGCGCGTGTAGCGGGAGTATCGCATGTTTTTATGGCATTCCTCCCATATATGCGGTCCAGCACACTTAACACATCTGGGTGCTAGATGGCAATATGCCCTTGTATGGCCATATTGTTGACAGCGCTTGCACTGTGCGATTTCTCTGTTTTGTAAGGTTCCTCTACTCTAATTATAGTATTCAAAATTGCATTAAGCTTGAAAATATCTTTATTGTTGCTGGCGGGTTCAAGATCTACGTAGAATAGTGGAAGAGGAGTTTTTTCTAACGGGTGACGAATGTTGATTACATTTCTCACTTGGAATCCTCTACTTTTGAGCTCCTCTTTTATTTCATTTGCTGGTATTGAGAAGTGGAGATTGCGCAGTACCACTCTATATGCTTTCTCTTGCTTGAGCTGGTAAGTATGATATTCAATATTTTTTTCATTCAAATAATGAATAGCTTTTCTATAGGATTCTATATTTGTTGTAGAGACGAGAATATTTTCCGAGCGAGCTTTACAATTGAAGTTTTCTGCACCTAAAGCTGTTTTTAAGTCACTATTTAAGCGCATGAAATTAGTAATTTTATATACATAGACTGGGGGTGGTCTAGTTGCTGTAACAGGGTCACATATTTCTGGAAGCACGTTGAATTTGTTTGGAGTTTCGAAGTCAGAAACGAATTGTTGTATTTGTGGTAGATTGTCGTTCATTGTCTGTGTAATCTGCTCTCTTTGATTTGCCTGTGTTGTAGTTAGTGAAGTAGAGGTGCTTGGTAGATAATTTGAACCTTCAGGAGCGGTATTTGTGTTAACTTGTCGACTTCTTTGTCTTGTGCTTGGTGAGGTAACATGGTCGTTGTAACGATAGATTTTTTCTTTTTCTTTTTCTTGTCCGGCGAAAGATTCGCCATTTCATTTGTACGTTTAGCTCTATAGCTGGATGATTCGGACTCTTCTCCGGTGGTGGACATGCCGCCACCAATATCGGTTTCGCTTAGCCCCATTGGTCTAAGCTAGCCGAGTGGAGTAATATTAAATCAAATATCTTGTATCTTGCCTCAGTTTAATAATTAATTATAATAACATAAAATATATCTATAAAAAGAAGTATAAATAGATGGGTAAACTTACATTATTTTATCTGTGCGTATGTAGTATTTTTATTATAAGTTAAATAGCACCTCTATTTATTTGAACTTCGGCCGCTAGGGCCAAGCACTATAATATTCTAGTTCGTAACTGTCCTTTTTTTTTCTTCTTCTTTTTTTTTTTTATTTCGGCACTCTTAACTTTAAATACACACGTGTTTAAAATAAAGTTAATCACAAATTTGAAATTATTCAGTAGTTGTGGAGAATAGAAAGAGAGAAAAAAAAAAAAAAAAAAAAACATAGAAAAATTAAACGAGAAAACTAAAAACAAAAACAAAAACAAAAAAACGAAACAATCAAAAACTGAACACAAGAAATAATGAAACTCAGCAATACAAATAAAATGGCCTGTTATAAATAAAACTTTATAAACTACGAGGTGCACTCTATCACAGCCAGGCGAACTAATGAATTTTTTATGAAAGGAATTTTGAAAATACTATTATTTAGCTCCCCACCCTCACCCCGAACTCCATCTATCACCACAAAAACAAACAAACAGGCAAAACCGATTTGAAACGGCCGACAAGATCGTTTCATTAGGACCAACCAAGTTCTTTGCCATATATCAAGTTTGAAAAAGATGGGCGATTTCGGGAAGAATTCAGGCAATGCTCAAATGATTACTTTTTTTTAATAACAGCAACCATTGTTATAAGTAATAGTGTTTGCGCTGCGGAAGTCTTACACATAAATTATTGGAGAATAATATACTGCATGCGGCAGCATTCTTTTCGATGTTAGATGTCAGATTTGATGCAAAATCTTGGTGACTACACTGACGTCACTTCAATGATTTTTCTCAATCCTAACTTTCTTTTATTATTTTGGAAATTAAAAAACCAAAAGTCATAAAAATAAATTTTGTCCAGACGTGCAAGCTCACGTTTTCTATTTTCCTCTAATGACTTTCCTTTTAATTTTACATTTTTTCATTTTACTTTTTACATATTCACAAATGATTTCTTTTTTAATCATTTACAAAAACGTAAGCGTGCAAAGTGATGATGTTCTTTTGAAACAAAATTTTTTTTGGATGGACAATAGAAATGTAAATCAGGAATGATAGGAAATCCAGGCGAGTTCCAATCAGGAAATAAAGGTTCAATGTAAGGCAGGTCCTTTAAGGACTTTTTCCTATATTGTCCCTTTTTAGATTTAGGAATTCATTTAATGCCACGCAAGCCTTTACTTTCTAAATTAAAATTTGTAAGGGATACACATCACTGCGAACTGAGAGATCATTAGGCCTCCTGGAGCATTCTCAAGTGGAAGGCCGACTTCCAGACAGTGTTCTCTCGTCATAGACAACACTGCTCATCACCGGACAGTGAGCTGCAAAGTGGGGCGAGAAAATCTAAGGGCAGCACTGCTGGATTCGATCCAAAGAAATCCGCTTTCCAAATCCAATTCACTACCACTGGAGCTAATCCCGCTTCACTTTTACTACTTTGATAGTTTCATATCTTCTTTGGACAATGGAATCCATCCGAGAAATTTTGCTATTTAACTATGGACTCTTGCGTAAGTACTTGCTCATAGACACTTCTGGAACTTTTGGATTCATTAACCTGATGGGAAAACCCGAACTTAGGAAGAATATATTATAGTTCTCCAGCCTGTTACAGTAAGTGGACCAATGAAACTATTATTGCAGGTCTTACAGCTAATTAATCTTGTATTGCACATTATTAATTTGTAACTCAATACAAAACTATTTCCTGACTGAGACTTCCAACAATTGCACATCGTTCTTCACTCTTATACAAGGTGACCGATAAATATCTATCATATTATTATTATTATTAATGTGCTCTAATTGAAATTAATAATAATAATAATATTATTATTATTATTATTAAAATAATCATGCTATTCTAAATCTAGATGATCTAAAAGTATTGACTGAGATTTTACTAAAACTAACTTTCTATAAAAAATTATAAAATGAAATAAAAATTTAATTTATCCTTTTAATAATTAAATTGAAAAAACTAAATAATATTGCTAACTATAAACATGCGGTGCTTCTTAGTGTTTTTAAAAACTTTCTCTTACTCCTTTATAGATGTTGTACTGTATTAGTGGTTTCTTCAAAATCAATAAAAAGAGCCTTTATTATTTAATGGGTTATAGTCTAGTTCGCTTTAGTTTCTGTGGACCATTATATTTTGTTAAATATTTGAAGATTATATTTGGTAAATACTGTTACAAGTCGTAAAATTGTAGGAAATATGTTGGCTGTAGTGATATGAGACTAACTCACTGAATAAGTTCAATATATGAGCTAGAGAGAAAGAAAGAAAGATAAATTGATTATGCTCTGGGACTTATGTCCCTAAGAGCAACAAATAAAATATACATTTATATACGAGTATTACTTTCTCTGATCTGAGAATGAATAAAATAAAATCCATTTCCAACAGCTATTTACATTAATAATTATTATGTATAGAATATTTTACAATGAAAATGTACAGGAATGCAACTTAAACAATAATAATATTGTAATTATTATTAATATAAAGATAAAAAACACAAAAAAATACTTCTATTTACAAACTTAAAAACCCCCTTTATTCTGAAAAACGAAATGTATAGAAATGATGATTATAAAAGAAAAACTAGGAAGGGTTTTCTTGCTTGTCAAGTCAGTAGGTAAGTCGTTCCAAAGCCTATTAGAAGTAACGGTAAAAGAGTTTTGGTAGGTTACGGTCCTGTATGGTTGTATGTAAAGTCAAGTTTCGACAGTCCTTGTGGTTCGCAAGTGTAGTGCAGCTTTTACTGTAAACATGTCAAATAAGTATTTTGGAATCTGTTCTGAACAACTTATATGGAATTGCTCAAAAAGTATTTACTACCGTAATCAATGTTAAGCTAGTTTAGGGTAAGATAATGTGGTGTAATATGTTCGTCTTTCCTAATATTTAATATGGAACGGATACAGTTGATTGATTTTTGTAATTCTGTATTGAGTTCCGAAGTAAGACAGCGAGAGTGGCAGAGTGAGACGACAAAAGAGAATACAGGTCTTGCAGGTTTGCTGTAGAATACAGGTCTTGCAGGTTGCTGCAGAATTTCCCTTTGTTTTTAGAGCAAGAAAACATAGCAGTTTTGTTATAACTATGTAATCGCATCTGAGTGTTTCACACCAGATTTGTTTTTTACACAGTTGCTGAGATATATAGTGCGCTTTATCCGTGAAAAGATCACCATCACTAAATGATAGACGATAGTCGGAAAGAAGTCTTAAAAAACCGGATCTTAACCCCTGTTTATGACAATTAATGTCAGCTAAAATTATTAATAAAAATAAGAGAAAGTAATAAAAATGGAGTAAGAGAAAGTCGTTTCACACTTGCTTTTTTTCTCAAACAAAAATCCTAATTTATATTGATGCCGTGATAACTAAGAAATTGCGTTTTTATAGCTGTTTGTGTTTTTTTTTATATATAGATACTTACTAAGGAGACTAATTGAAAATAAATGAATTAAGTGTGAACAATAATAAAAAGGGTTAATAGAGAAGAAGGGCACATACCATTTGTGTATTCTTCCTTGAGAGGCTGTTTGCTGTTGAGGCCATGCAAGCGCAGATCTGTTAGGCTGCGCTTCAGGTGACCGAACATGCCTACAGCACACATACACACATACACACCACACCATCACATCACGCACACTAATCTAATAAACACTACTTATTTTACATGCTTCTTTAGTCATTTACAATTTCAAATATTATTAATTTAAAATCAAAAATAAATAAATAAATACAATGTCGTATTTTGAGGCCAGCATTACTTCTTTTTTCAAAATATCTAGTGTTTTATTTTCTTTGCTACTCTTTTAAAGATTTCTGGGACTTATTATCTTTGAAGAAGGTCTCCAAACTATACCAGTACCGAGATCAATCTGAAGGCTTGACTCTATCCTTTGCTTAATCCATATTTCTACGCTATCCAAAGCCCTCTACATCCATATAACTACACCTCTGCTCTACAGGCAACTGCTCTGCTCTACTGCAGTTACAGACAACACTGCTCTTCCCGTAGGGCTCCAAAGGCAAGAATCATGGAAACTTCGCGTTGCTAGTCCAGTGCACTACCACTGAGCTAATCTCGCTCCTTTAAGTCCATGAAAGCTTGTTTCATTTCGTGGCCAAAGAGCGGTTTCGGGCGTTGCCCATCATCAGGATGTCTTGACAAACACTGTGATATTGCTGCAGACTTGCATAGTACAAAACCAGTCTACACACTGCTTTTGGGATGTATTTTTTTTTTTTGAAGGCAGACTATCAGGAAAAATGTCTCTCATGACACATTTAAATTTGATGTGACACCAGTAATTTTAAGGAGCCTTATTAGTTTTTTAGTACGTAAAATACCGAGTTGGATTTCAGATGATGATCCCCTGCAGAGTTGACCGTCTACTAAAATTGATCTGGGAAACCTCCTAGGAAAACTAGCTTTGGGATGCTAAATACACGCTAAGGGTACAAGTCTTTGACCACCTCGATAGAGGAGAGATGTTTACATAAATATAGTATTTTTTCTTCTTCTTCCAAGTGGTTATGCTACACCCGAATAACCAAAATGCCTTGAATTCATCTATATTTAGTATACCTTCGCGCCTTTCATTGGAAATTATTTTTATTATAAATATGTCAATGTGTAAAAATTATTACTAAATGAAACCGATAGGAATTAACTGAAGAAAGTATTTAAATTTATTGAGTGTGCCATTAAGATGAGAACTCTCATTTTTGAATTATACGTATGAGACTTTGATAGTGTTGAGTGTTAATTGATAAATAATAAATAATCCACTGATATAATTAATAAGTTATCAGTGTTTAATTATAGCTTTTTACACTTTATATGTGACTGATATTTTTAGTTTTACTTAGAAATGTAGAGCCAGATCCCTTGTATCATGTTTGTTTACATAAATACAGTATGTTTTTTCTTTCTTTCTGTCTGGTGTAAACTATCTTTTGTAGGCAAGGAAACAGGTCATTTGCAGACATACTACATATCGCATACTTCACAAATACATTTTAGTCTTGATAAAGATAATAAAAATTATTGAAACTCTTTAATTTCTACTTCTTTTTACGTTTTTAGTTTGGCAGAAAGGCGCCAAGTTTATAAACAATACGAATAATATTATAACAAAAGAGCTTCCATCCCCTAAATGTCATCAATGTTTGGATCATCTCTGAAATCTATTTTTCTAACTAAAATTTGGCTGGTACTGCAAGGATATGGGGTGGACCAGATAAAAACCGAAGAGCGACTATAGTTTGGAGACCACTGCACAAGATGATGCCAAATCTTCAGGATGAAGACTAAACAGATTTCAGAGCTTTCTATTTTCAGCAAAACTGCAAAACCAAAAGTTTCGAAACTCAAGGAAGGCATTACATCCAAAAACTTGACATAATCCAGTATCTTCTACAAAGAATTTCTTTTTTTTTTATAGATTTGAAATAGAATAATATAATTCATTTTAGGTAGAGAAATGTTGTTTTGCAATAATGCAATGCTATTTTTGTGTGTGTGTAAAAAACTTCAAGATGCATCATAATGGATCCAGAAAGCTCAGTGTAGTCATTGCCAGACTCCCTGAGTCAAAGAAAGAATCCCATCACATGCAAGTTTATACAAAGCCACTGAGCGATACAACACTTCTCTATCTAAAAATCAATTTAAATCAATAATAAAAATAAATGACCAACGCCCCTCAATCCTTTCAATAACTAATTTATTCGAATATAATAATTACATTTGAATGATATCTTGTTTAAATATTTCGTTATTTATTTATTTATTTTAGTTTCAAGTAATAATTTTAACATTGGTATCGATTAATATTGATTTCATTCAAATGTTTTTTCTTTTAATATATTTATGTATAATTCAACTTCCTTAGATTACAGAAGAACTTTATAAACAACACTTTCAGTTAGTTATTTCTGTGATATACGAGATATATATATATATATTTCTAAATTCTCTTTTCTACGTTATATCGTTGGCGGCTATTTATGTATACTTCTTGGATCGTCTTAAGACAGTTCTAAACAGTGACAGGCACACACTAATGTATTATTACTGCTGAAACCACTGAAATATCAAGAGATTAGTTAATTCCCAAAATATCTGGTAGTTCATGCAATTTTGACTAATTGATAATGCTTTGCATAAATCGTTTTCTCTTTCAGCTGGGAAAAAAGAGGAAGTAATGCGATCGTAACAATGTTTCAAAATTGAGTTTTTACCGGAAATACACGTTTTGAGGTTCCTTGAGAACGAAAAAAATGTTTTTAGTGGATGCTCTAATTTGGTTGTCTGTGTAATAAAAACGAAAAATCGTGGGAAACTCAAACATGATATCCCTATATGTAGTACCATAGTTATGAACTAAAGTTACTCAAGTTGCCTAAAGGCTGTGAATAAGCCGTGCTGGAGCTCTAAGTTAGTAGGTGGATGTAAGAGAAAACTTAATGTCCTCGCTCAGAGAAGCAAATGGAGCTCTTCTCCTGGACATGCGAATATAGACAGCAATGAGAGTACGGACGAGTTGGCGGATCCTCACTACCGTTTTGTGATTCACCAAGCAATTTTACAACAATGGAGGAACAGGGAATTGGAGAAGCACTGGAAAGACACGGAAGACTGTTTCCAGGCTAAGAGATTTATAAAAGGTATAAGACAGGGGGACTTGAAGTATCTTCTCTTCCTGAATAGGATACAATTGAGAGTTTGGGTAGGTTTATTGACTGGACTCTCTTGGGTAGCCGGGTATTGACACAAAATAGGAAGGATTTGTGTATGGTAGTTCTTGTCAGATTTGTGACGAGGTAGTTAGGAAAATGGTATACCACTATCTAGTTCAGTGTCCCCGTTTCACTAATATGAGATTTCGCATGTTTGGGTGGGCAACACTCTCAAGGGGGAGTGTTGGATATTAAAGAGATCTTAAGATATAGTAGTCAGATCGGTAGATTGCTGGGCGTGGCTTCTAAGAAGCAATATTTTTGTATTTTTTTTTTTTTAGATGGGTAAGAGCCATATAGTCTTAGGTTCCGCGTCTTCGGGCACCCATTTTTAAATACTAATGTACACTGACCATAAAGTTTTTGTCTAAGTCCATCAACAAGTGCGACTTTAGTAGACGTATTTGTTTCCAGTTTTTGCAATTTACTTGTAAATGACAAACGATTTTTTTCTTTCTCCAAGATATCTTCCTGTTTAGGGCTCCCCCCCCATAACCATTTGTTCCCGGACCAAAGATATTTTTGCATAAGCCTCGCGTAGCCATTACCTCTCGCGCCTGTACTACAAGCCAGCTACTAGAAGGGGTTGCAAGTTGAATATTTTGCCTTGAAAGGCGCGAATTGTCCATACTTTAGGTCGTGTCCAAACCAAAGCAAACTTTTTTCATCCATTCTGCTCAGAATCGTCCTTTAAGCTGCAGCTTTCTCCCTAATGATAGCGTTCGGGATTCTTGTCAAGACCGGTTCTTAAACATCTCCTCCAAAATCCCATTTTTTCTGTAGAATTTAGCGCACTGCGTTAAACGTTTCATTGACGTGCCCAAGCTTCCAATCCAGACAAATGTAGACTTACTATAGATATATATAGTATATATATAGTGAGTGCTTTGTATATATAAGGCGGTTCCATATTAAGGATGCAGCTACCGATTTTCTTTTAAGTTCCAACGTTAAAATTTCCTCATAAAGTACCACTCCAGTAAAATGTATGGCTGTGCCATGTATATAATATTAAGATATAAACCAGTATTGATAACAATTACAAATTTAAAGAAAACTAGTTAACTCGAAATATGACTTTATAAGATATTGATTTGGGGTATTGGGGTGGGGGGATTTTTTCGTATACTGATAATGATTATCTTCAAAACTTGGTACGCTAGATGAATAGGGGGGGAACTAGAGTTTGCATGTGGATACGCTAGATCGAAGTGGTTGCATATCCGACCTCTGCAGGAGTAGTCTGAGCAAATTATGTGATAAGATGATTAGGTGTCAATGTAAGTATTGTTTGCATTATTCGCTGTCACTTAATTGGTCAGTTTTCAAAGTGCAATTCGCCAAAGATATACTGTTTGAAAAGTTATTTATTTAAAGTTTCCATTTTATTTAATTTTATTAAAGCTAGTAAAACAATAATTGAAATCCGTGTTTTGTAATCTAAAGACGTGAATAGATTATAAGATCTAAATCGTGAAAGAAACGAAAGATCAAGAAACAAACAACTAAATAACATTCAAAAGAATGAAAGATTAGTAGTAAGAAAAGAAGTAAAGAATTAATAAAAATTATTACAGCAATTAAAATATGAAATAATTTTAATTGAGGAGTTTGGGGGCATTTAGATATAAAAAATATTTAATCGAAGAGCCACACATATAACAGAAAGAAACGTGCACCAGTTATAATAGAGAAATATATCAAGGGAAGGGCTTTGCAATTCGGCCTGAAGGGGGCAGGGCACTGCTAAATGCATGCATATTTTATTATATAGTAATATATATTTGTATTTTTGTATCATTTTTATTTTTAAATCAATATCTTTAAATATATTTCCAAGAAAATATATAACATTAAATTATTATAAATAGGCATAAAAAATAATTTTCCTTTAATATTGAATAATTTCCTTTAATAAAAATAATTGTCCAAAATTTTGATGAGATTGACAATAATATTAATTGAAAAATAAAGATTCACCTTTATTTTGTTGATAGAAAATATTAACTAGCCAAGATATGGTTAAAATAATGTCATTTGAATTTTCTAAAATCTGTATATGTATATAGCGAATTGTTAATAGAAATGAAACTAACAAAAACTTCTGAAATTTTTGGAGGGTGGAGTGTAATTTTAGGATATGGGATTAATCGATTAAAAACGAATTAATATTAGCTTTTTACTTTTGTTTCTTTTCTTTCCTTTTTTTTTCTAAAAATATGCGAATAAAGAAATAAATAGGAAATATTAAAATTAGCTCAACAGTGAATCTATTTGTGCACCCATGCTCCAATAGAGTTGGTTAGGTTTCTTTAAAAAAATTAAATAAATAACAAAAACTTAACAAATCAAATATCACTAACTGTTATAGGAGCCTTTTTATTTGTCAATTAATTTTGTTTTAAATTATTTCTAATAAATTTGTATATATATATGGAATTTACCAGTAATTGAGTTGATAGTATGCGAACGGTGATTGGTTTCATTAAATTGTAGATTTAATGGGGTCACATCTTGGCCAGCTTTATCTGTAGTAAATTCTAATATACCATGGCCCATACATCGATCACTGAAATAATAAGAAAAACATGTTAGTTTTTTGTATTTTTAATTTTTTGAAAATCAATATTTAATGGTATAAGCATAGCAATATAATAATTATTAGAGAGGACATCTATTACTGTAATCTATTAGTTTGCACGATGCAGAACTGACGGAGATGTCGCAGACTGACAACATAAAAACAACATTTAAACTGATAACACCGACAGTCATAAAGTCATACAACTGTGTGATTAGCTAATGTAAACAATTTTTGGTTTAACATAACCTCGAGCTCACTACGAAGACAATTTACTCATACCTTGCTGGCGAGCTGTATAGTTTGTTAACGAAATTGTCCAGAAATCTTTTATATATAATTATAATCTTTCAAACTATTACAGACACTGTTATGTAAAAAAAAAACTCAGTTCTTCGGGTTGAGCTTGCCTCAATGGTTTGTTATAAAATATTGCAATAGGCTTCTTCAGGCTAGTATTGTTTCTAATGGTGAATCAACACTGAACCATCAAACAGTATTGGTTCAGCACTAGAGGCAATACTACTCCGGTTCAGCCTAAAGGCAATATTCGGTGAAACGATGGTTTCTAAGCTACTACTGCAGCGGACTCGCCCTCATTTCCTAAGTGTCTTACAAACCAGTCGTTTTTGTCAGCCTCTAGTTATTTTTATACACGTACAAATCATTTTATGGCCTATAAAACTTCTTAGAAATTTTTGTCTATCCATCAGTCTGATTTGTTTATACATTAAAACATAATAAATGTGTTTAATTCAAACTTAAGCAGTTTTATTCCTGTTTTTCCCAGCCTTTTATTTGTTGGTCTTCTCTCTTCCTCCTAAATTCCGCTTCGCATTTTCATATTTGTTGTTATTTTTTTTCTGGTCCATTCTAAAAAAAACATGTCCAAACCTTCCCAATTTCTTTTCCTCTAATCTTCGCAAAATATTGCCTTTTCTGACTAACTCTTCATTTTTTCTTCTCATCAGTATGGATATTCTTCTGGACTTTTCCCAATACTCCATCTCTGGGAGTTACCCGCCCAGGGTTGACAATTATTGTTCATCTTTCTGTTAATAATATCTGAATGAAATCTTTGGATATCCGTTCTGTCTAAAATCTACGGCAAATTGTTGCCAGTATCTTCTACAACTTCTAAAAGAATAATATTCCTCTTCCACTACGAAGAGAAATTGAAGAGAATCAACTTTTTTCTGACATAAAGATACAATGGTTAAAAAATAGCACCCTAAGGTCAACTCCAAAATCACGACCATTACATTGTAGTTTGCCAACTTTAAAAAAATGAATTGCACAAAGTGTATCATGAAAAAACATTCATTCTCGAAGTAAACCTAATTTCGAAAATTTCACATTGCACTTTGTCGATTCTTTTTGGTGTGGAGATTAAATATGTGTTTCTTAAGAAAGAAGATGTAGTCTTGACTTCTCCAGATAATCATTCCTAGGCCACATTATCATTGCTTAAATTAAATCAGTAAATAGCGATATTTCTTAACAAAAATATTGTAAAAGTGTAAATTTTAAGTTTAACTCCATAAGTCCATAAAACACAAGTTAGTTTCAAACTGAAATGGTTCCGCCACAATTCCAAGAAAAATACGTCCTTAGGAAGAAAAGTAAACCATAGCTCTCCGGGGGTATTCCAGTCTAACAAGATAAATAATACGTTCATGAAAGTGAACGCTTACGCCGCTAATGATATGGCTTTGAAGCCATTCCATAGAAAATTTACAGAAGCATTGAAATAAATTTGACTGGTTTGACTTACTGATCTCCGTTCTCTTCAAACGATGTACCACGTTCCACACTAGTTCTTAATGAAGGCCTATAATAATTCCTCCTAAAATCCATATCAAAATTACCCCCTCCGCCCACCTCTCCAGTGCCGAGATCTTGAGAATTAGTTCTGGAAGCTACTTTTCTAGTCTGGCGGCTGGCCCATGGATCTACCCCGGCTTGTTCTTCCTGTTAACAAAATAGATTTTGTAAATAGGAAATTGTAAAACATTTCATATTTTTTTTTTAATTCATAATTTTTGTTTTAATAGCTGAAGCTATTACAAGGAATACTGAAATCATTGGTAACTTACGTCACGCAGATAAAAAGTAATCTCCAGATTGTTAGTAAACGAAGAATAAAATTCTGGATATAATTCTAAAACATCCAATAGATCATCCCGATGTATTTTATGTAGATCACAATATGTTAATGCTCTCACATTACATTTAGATTTTCCAATTGTTGAATGCGCACATGGATTTTCACCAAATATATCATCTTTACCTACAAATTGATATTGAATATAAATATCATTTTCTTGTATGAAACTTAAAATCTATTTTAAAAATTGTAATTGTAATAATTTCCAAAATAATTAAAAGATGATAATCTTATTACGTCACAACAAACTATGGCAAGATTAGAGGCGTCAGTTTATCCTCTTTAAAAAAGGAGAAATCTCAATCACACAACCCTCCCCACACAAACATAATACATGCTTCTTCCTGACAAAACATGCACAGACCAACCGTTGGAGCCAACGCATTAACAGTGGTCTACAGTGGCCAGTGAAGTGGCCTTCAGTCATCCGTACGGACGGCTCAGCAGTAAATGGATGAGTAGCTACTAATAAACATTTCCGCCTGCCTCTGGCCTGGAATTTTCACCTACCATTCTGTGATCTATTATGCACCCATGTTTTGATTGCTGCACATCTTGCAAAGGCAAGCTGCAATGTCACAGAAAGGTACAGTTCCAATAAAAGTTTCTTTACCGGAAGGGAGCCCTTACGGCCAACGAAACCTGCCGCTTCGGTACCTTATCCCCTTAATGCCTGGGTGCCCAAATCAAGAAGCCTTATTTTGGCTACTATTTTCCATGAAGATGCCCAAGCAGTCCCAACCTCAGTCTCAATTGATCTGGTACCAGCTGCTGGTTCCTGAAGCAGCAGGGCTGTCTGAGAAGATGACGACTTTGCAGTTATGTAACCCTCATCATTTTATCTCAATTGCAGAGATAATTATTGCGAAGCTCTGCCTGAAAGACTGTGGCAAGCTTACCTAAGCTTACCAATATATCACACCATCTATTAGACCCGTATATCCCAGTTCCCACCTCGTCTTTCATTCTGGAATTATTTAGATTAGCCTAATATTGGCTATCAAGAAAGAACATAAGAGCGTAAAATTTACGAAAAATATGTATGGTGCGCAATAAAACCAACTATACAATATTGAACAGAAATAGAATTCGTCAATAATTTTTTTTTTAAATTATTTAACAGTATTCACTAAGATTTATTTTTATTAATATTAATAACAGTAATATACACTCAATTAAAATCAGATATACTTACTTAAAATAGCCATAACTATATCGTCTCTGAGTATTTCAATAGATCCCCTTGAGATAAAGTACAAAGACGTGAGTACATCACCTTTATGCACTAATGTATCACCAGGTGGAGCATGAGTTGTCTTAAACTTCAGCGACAAAGCTCTGAAATGGTTTAATTTTTAGTTGTTTCTTTATTTTAATTTCCATATTAAATTATTGTAATTAATTCGTTTTTGTTTTGTTTGTCCTTTAAATAAATCCAAATTTGGAGGGAAGAAATGGTGTTATTGGTTGTGATATTTATGTCAGTTGTTTGCTTTCTTATGTTGTTTGAGCATGTTCAAATTTTCACCATGAATAAACAATTTATTTTGGAATTAGAAATAGTACTATTGGTGGTCCTAGGTACCATCGTGATAATTATTTTTAATCTCTCTTACTCGAATTTTCACCGGAAATGCGAGTTATAAAGTCTCCTGAGTACGAAGAAAATATGTTTAACGAATGATCATTATCTGTTTGTGTGTGTGTGAACAAAATATCTCAAAAAATGAAAAATCGCAGCAAACTGTAACTTGGAATTCCGTTTAAGTACATTAATTAGAATTAAATATGTCGTTGAAATTCCGAATTTGAAGAAAATCGGATAACCGGAAGTGCGTTTTTTCTGAAAAGTATTTTTCGATTTTCTGTTATTTTCACTTAAACGGCTGCAACGATTTTCTTTAAACTAAGTATTTGAACTACATATATAAAGAGCTACAACTTTTATTTGAAACTCTTCTCCGATTAAAGTTATTTAATAGGGCTTTTGATGGAGGGGTAGGGTTGTTTTTTCGCCTGAAAGTGGTATCTTAGTTGATTATACATTCTACCATCTAAACAAAATTAATTAGAAATAAATAGAATGCCAAAATTCCGAGTTTCAAGAAAATTAGTAAAGCGAAAGTGCGCTTTTACTGAACAGTTTTTTCAGTTTTGTTTTTTATGTTGTTGTGAGAAACTAGATTCTGATTGAATTAGCTCATGCGTGTAGATTTCCATCTTTATAGTATTCTTTCAATACTTTGTGCACTGCGGCACATACAATTAAGGACAATGTAATGAATAGCTACCTACAAACTCCAGGTCTAAGAAAAGTTTCTTAATTGAATATTATGAATTCCTTTGGGCAAATTTTGTGGAAATTATGTATAACTTCAATTTTATTTTGTTCCATTAGAATAAACAGCCAAATGCAAAATGGCTGACTTATATTGGATGTTCATTTCCGCCTAATTCTCTTTTGCCTCAACAATGGAATGAAAATTCGTTTTCTCTTTGGAGCTCACTTATTACATTAAACAGTAGGTAATGTGTTGGAAATAACTTTATTTTTTGCATTTTTTTTATAAAATATTTTGATTTCACAATTTTATAATTTATAAAATCCCTACGAAGGGTAAATTAGTAAAAAAATTCTAAACTGGCTTTTTCATAGAAATAAATATAATAATTAACCAATCACAGTGTAGAAGAGAAAGTAACAGAAGTGGGCGTGATCAAAATGATAATTCTAAATTTCTGATTTGCCTAACATATCACACCTTCACTTCTACACTGTGATTGGCTTATTTTTATAGCTAATTATTTCTTTGGAAAAACCAGTTTGGAATTCTTTTGCTTATTTTCCCTTCGTAGGTATTTTTTTTTTAACTGAAGTATCCTTCCAGAATGAGCATTTATTAACTACATGTCCCATCGGAGATATTACATGTAGTAGAAGATTATATATATTAAGTTTAAGGTATAAATTTGAACATTATTGGGATTCGTGTGAAATATCAAAAGAAGAAAGCAAAGAAAAATAATAATACGAAATAAGATAAAACAACAATATGAAAATGTAAACCTATAAACCAAAAAGCAGTGAAGAAATGTCTTAAGTATTAATTAAACCAAACAGAAACGAAGAAATGTCCCAAGTATTATAAGTCAGTGTAATTGATGGCCTCAACGAATGAGCGGAATTGGAGAAAATATATCGAGAGAAGATCCTTTTTAAAAGGCGGCCAAAGTCCTCCTGAAGTCAATATATGTTTAATTAATTTTAATCTATTTATGTCAAGTAATTTATAGTCAAAGATTAAGTGATCGTATGTTTGTTTAGTTTGATTATCAAATTTGCATGTATTGTTGTACGTTAGTTTGAATCTGTATAGGTACAGTTTAGTGGCACCGTGTCAGTAAGTACTTGTGTCAGTTTGTAAGTAATTCTTTGTACACTAGGTCTGTCCTCTAATTTTGACATACATTCATATAGCTGACGGCCTTTCATCGAAGTGGTCCACAGTGTATTCCAAGCTTCTCGTGCCCTTTTCCGCAAAATCCGTTTTACTGCTGAATCGGCGCTTTGTTGTAGATTTATCTGTAGCGACTCATCTTGGTTCGTAGGTATTTTATAAATTATCAATTTGTGCAATAAAAATTGTTTATACAAAAAATGAAGTTATTTCCAACATTATATTTTCTATTTTATGTAATTAATGTGGGCTATGCAGAAAAAATTCTGAATTTTTCATTCCATTGTTGAAAAAGAAAGCAAAAGAGAATTAGGCAGAAATCCAAGATGCAGTGAAGTCCGCCATTTTGATTTTTGGCAGTTATACTAATGGAACAAAATAAAATTGGTGTTAACACCCAGAAAAATTTCTCCAACGAATTCATAATATTCAGTTAAAAAACATTGGTTAGACCTCGAGTTTTTAGCTAGTCGTGGTAATGTCCTTAATTTTATGTAGGTGGCGTAGTCCATAAATTATTGAAAGAGTACTTTGAAGATGGAAATCTAGGCAGGAGCTAATTCAATCAAAATCTCATTTCTCGCAACAACATAAAAAGGAATGGAACTAATTATTAGTGATTTAAACAAATAAATCGTAAGAAGAAGAAATGTTATATATTAAGAGACTACGTAACTATGTAAATCGGAGTAAGAGAAAACATTGTAAGTGTTTCACATCAGATGTTTACTTTCTTTTACTCTTATTAAGAGAAGTATTGTAATCGTGTCAAATTTTCGATATTCAGTTTTCACCGGAAACTATCCGTTTTGAGGCCCTGAGTCCAAAAAAGGGTTTTTTTTTTTTTTTTGTTTTTTTAGAAAAGGTGTGTGTGTGTGTGTGTGTGGTTTGTCGTGAACCAGCATAGCTCGAAAAAACGAAAAATCGCAAAAAGTTCAAACTTGATATTCCGTTTATGAATCAACATGGGATCCGACAGTTACGTTACCTGTCAAAATTCCTCAACCGGAAATACCCCTTTATTACTTCACTTTTTTGCATTTTTCTCAAAAATCGCTCCAACGATTTTCTTTAAACATGGTTATTAACTACACATACAAAGATCTGCAATTTTTATATGAAACATTTCTCCCGGAAAATGCAGTTAACAGCGGGCACTTTGGGGCAGGTGTGGGGGTAGGTTTTCCTCTAAAGTGCTATTTCAGTTTAATACACCATTCTATCAACTAAATAGCATTAATTAGAACTAAATATGTTGTTGAAATTCCGTGTTTGTAGAAAATCAGTTGAAAAGTATTTTTCATTGTTCCGCTATTTTCTCTAAAACAACTCCAACGATTTTCTTTAAACTAAGTTTGTGAATTACAGATCTTCACTTTTATTCGAACACTTTCCGGTTAAAGTTATTTAAGAGGGCTTTTGAGGGAGAGGTAGGATTATGTTCTCGTCTGAAGTGCTACCTTAGTTGATTATGCAATTCTACCATCAAGACAAAATTAATAAGAAATTAATTGATTGTCAAAATTCCCAGTTTCTAGAAAATTAGTAAACCGGAAGTACGATTTTACTGAACAGTTTTTTCAGTTTTCGTGATTTCCTCTATAAAAACACCTAGGAATTCCATTAAATTTGGTACACTAACTATAAAATTTGTCAATTACACTTTTAAAAACTGGCGTAAGAGAAAGTTGTGTGAGTGTTTCATACCAGATTTTTTACTTTCTCTTCCTCCTAGCTTTCTTTTCAATAAACGAGTTATTAAAAGCTAAATATTCAGTTTATCGCACAAAGAGTCCACTGTAATAAATATGAAAGGTTTGACTTTTGAACTGTTACAACCACTTGTTCATTATATTTGTACCAGGTGACAAATTTTCAACCAACGGTGTAATGTCGCAGTAACGGGGTGGTTGAAGTGGTACATTCCTGATTGGATGATGAATTTTGGGAATGAATTATCCGAATAAAAGAAAAAAATGATTACTATTGTTGCGTAAAATTTTTCTGTAATTTTAAATAAATGGCTTTTGTCATAGCTGTGAACTTTATACTTCTGTCAGATCAGTAGAAAACCGATTAAACTTTACTAGAGAGAACAAACTTTCTCTGATTTCTGTACAAATTTATGTATTTGTGTATGTGTATTGCATATTATGGTGGTAGGTATATGTTTAGTGTTGTGAGCAGATCTCTAACCTGAGGCATCCGGGTGAGGCACCATCAAAAGCTGTGCAGCTTGTCAACAAGTTTCTGTTAAGATGTAGACAAATGTCCGCCTGTAGGCACTCTGGAAATCCTTTTAATACGCTGTTCATATCTATTCCATTAGTGTATGTCCATGCATGCTACACACATACACACACATTACACAACAATATTGTAATTAACTAGTTTTTTTTTTTTACTTTTCTTTTCTTTTTAGAAATTTGAAACTTTTTCAGTTTTCCTACAACTACCTGTTCTCCTAAGTAACATCATTTACTTAAATAAAATAAAAGAAAGTATGAACTTATATTTGGTTGCAACAGATATGCTATTCTATTATATTAAAATTTCGTCTTTACAACTTCTTTTTTGGAAGCGTCATTAAAGATGCTGGAAATGTCATCATTCAGCCAAAATAATTTTATGTAACCAGGTGTGAAGTTGGAAGAAATTTTTTTTGGAGCAAGAGAACATGGAGATTTCTTGCGAGTGCTTTGCTGGCTATCCAGCAGAACAGTGTAACTATAAGCAACAAAAATTCTTGGAAGACAGCCTCACGATAAGTGATCTCGGCAAGAAGTTTTGGACAGTCGAACATTTTATCTGTTAACCTACATAGAAGGGGCTTCACGTCCTCTGCAGGATTCCTCACGTCCACATCAGGCTTCGAAACAGCTCCTGATATGTGCAAGGAACTAGAATACATCCAGTAGTTTTTTATTAGATTTCTCGCCTTACCCTTGCGAATAGATGATGTTATTATCAGATTTGCAGGTCCTCTTAGTAAATGTTTGGTTTCAAAAAAACTCTTTATGTTGAATCGTGCTTGCACTGGAATCCTTATCATCCGGGTTCATGAAGCCCTTTCTATAATGGTTGACGGATGAAATGTTGAAATTTCTTCTCGAGATCTATCAAATGCCTATCTTGAGACTGGGACCTCTAAATTCTCTTCACTGAACGTCAACATCTAAAAGTATCCGGCGAAATAGAACAGCTTCGCCCGTCTAGACTGATATTTCTTTGATAGTGAAGTGCTGGAGAATATATGCGGCTCTGTCTTCATCGGCTTGCATTTTTTTTGTACTTTTCTAATGACATCAGAATTGTTTTTGAAAACATGTTATAGATGTAGATTAAATGAACACTTTTATTTTGTTCTATTTTTATTTTATTTTGGTAACCTATTGGTGCGAAAGTATAGCGGAAATTGTGCACGTAGCTTTGTCTCCTGGCTTCAAAATTCACAGAAAGAAAATGGTCACAGTCCATCAGCAGGTATATTGGAATACTCTCTCTCCATTTCCATAGAATATGGGCACACAGTCATATTCTAGGCCCAGTTTTATCATGTATCCTCCAAGTCTACCAACGCCTTCCAAGGAAGGCCCATAGCATACACAGCCTCTTTTTACTCAATTGTCTCAGAATCTTTTTCCGAAACTGCCTAGAAATATTGTGGCCTGTCTAAGACTTAAAGATTCAATAATCTGAGTATCTTCTGGTTTGCAGGATCTGGTCGTTTATGGTCAAGTGAATGCGGTCGATCCAACCCTGAGTTATATTTGTCTTTGAAAACTTCAATGGAAGCAATCAGAGATCCATATAACTTTCGTGTGCCTCATCAATGTGGCCATATCATTGCCTACCTGACTGTAGAGCAGCTTTGGATATAACCGGAGAGGCCACCATTCAGATTTGTTTTCATTGTATTATTGCATTATAAGAATGTATTTTATATTTAAATATTATATTTGAACATTAAATATTTGCTATTTTAAGAAAAATATGTATTTCTTTATTTTCTAGTAATTCACCAATAGAAAATAGAATAACTTACGTTTCAACCAAATATTAATAACGTCTTATTCTTTTATTTTATTTAATTTTACCAACTAAATCTAATTTATTTATATAATCTGGGATTATACTAAGCAATTGGCTGTTAATGTTAGAATTTGACTGTAGAATACAATATCGTGAAGGAAAATATCGATATTACGCGTTTCAAAATTGATAACTTCTTACATTAAGTTACAAGCAAAATGGTTAAGTAATTGGAACAAGAATACAAGAATATATCGAAATGGATAAATCGAGGATTTCA
>JAAEAF010008887.1:0-31925 GCA_011037195.1 Triatoma infestans | reverse complement strand
ACTGTCAGATTCCATGGTGAACCTAAACGGAATATCAAGTTTGAACTTTCTACGATTTTTCATTTTTGAGCTATGCTGTTCACATACATACGTATATACATACACACGCACACACACACACACACAAACAGACCATTGCCTAAACTAAAAAACCAATTTTTGGTACTACGGGCGGCTTCAAAAAAGCGATATTTCCGGTGAAAACTCGATATCGAAAATTTGACACGATTACAATACTTCCTCTTACTAGGAGTAAGAGAAAGTAAAAAGAAAATTAAAAGAAAAAAAATAATTTTTTTTTATTTTATTTTTTTTTCTGTAGATGATTTGAGTCAAGTAACTAGTAACTTTTAATTTTCTTTTTTATGTTTCTACGATGTAATAAATGTGTTAAAAATTCTTTCTCCACATCTCACGACTACTTCTAAATTATAGTAAAGACTGGAAACTCTGTCGATACGTTGGCGTAATTGAATGTTTATTACATTAACATAATTAACGTAATTATGTTTCATAACATAATTCATCAACGGTCAACAAATACTTTTATACTACGTACCAGTTTCCCGGGAAAATTGAATTTTTTTAGAGGGTTCCGGAGGAACAGTATGTTAACTATACTTAAACAAAATTTTTCACATAGCATTGTAATAATTGTTATAATAACAGAAAGTCTTTTGAGTCTTTCACACCAGATTTTAGATTAATTTGATGCGCGAGCTGAGCAATAATTAAAAGACTCATGTATACATTATTTTAATTAGATAATTACAATAATATTCCCTATTTTGTTTTGATAACTCTGCAAAAAAATTTAAATTGCTTAGGAAATAGTGTTATTCTTAAATAGAGCAGATTTGGCCCTGGCGGGATTATTTTCAATAAAATATCCCAAATCCTTGGCTATGCACTGAAACATTGTTATCATAGGGAGATCCCTGCGTACAATTAAACCTTCATATAACGAAGGAATAAGCAAGCTTATCCTGCTGAAGTGAAAACCTCTAGTATATCTGCAGCACCGCTATGTAGTTGGTGACTACATTTTCCAAGCCATAAACAGCTTCCCACACCTCGGTTCCATTATAAATGAAAATGTTGACGAGGAAAGAGGATTCTGGCAGGGAAAAGAGCATATTCTGTTCTCGCCAGAATTCTGAAGAATCGTTTCGTAAGCCACTGCACGGAATTCAGAGTTTATAAAACCTTAATAAGACCAGTCGTCGTCATTTATGCGTCTGAGACCTGGACGTTCAAGAAATTGTCAGCGAATCAGGTGGGCCGATTTGAGCTTAAAAAAAAAAGACGCTTCCTGGGTGGATATAAGACGTAATGCTAGGTGGAATTAGAGAGAATTGCACGTGGCGACGAAGGAAGAATGGGGGGAATTGTATGAGACTTGAGGATATTCATATATCCTCATACTATATAAGAGTGCGGCGCCACCATTCGCCAACATTCCCTACAACCACAGAGTTGTAATTGAGGCTGAGATTTTGAAGATTATCTATCTCAACTGACTCAACTGTGGCACTACGGCCCATGTAGGACCTTGGCCTCCGCCAATACCCGACCCCAAGCCTCTCTATCTAGAGCTTTTCTTCTCCACTGTCTTATGTTCATCTCCCGGAGATCCTCCTCCACATCACCCATCCAACGCAGCCTAGGTCTCCCTCTCGGTCTACTGCCTCCAGGGTGACCCTCCAGCGCCCTTCGTGGTGCTCTCTCACTCTCCATCCTTTGCACGTGTCCAACCCAACGCAACCTTCCCTGCTTGACCACAGATACTATGTCCTCTTCCCCGTACAGCTCTCTTAACTCCGTGTTTTTTCGGCACCTCCAGACTCCATCTTGGCACACTGGTCCATAGACCGCCCTCAAAACCTTTCTCTCCCAGCGGTTCAATTTCAATTCGTCCGCATGCCTCAACGTCCACGACTCCGAGCCATACGTTACCACGGGTCTAAGAACTGACTTATAGATCGTCAATTTGGTCTTTCTTGACAGGGATCTATTATAGAATGTCCGTCTTAACTCTCCCAAACACCTGTTTCCGGCCGCTATTCTGTTGTCTATGTCGCGACTTACCTCATTTTTGTAGTGAGGACGGCTCTTAGATATTTGAATTCTTTAACGCCCTCAAAACGGTGCTGGCCACTATGTAGTGCCAATTATAATGGAGTTGATGAGGAGAGAAAATGGGATTGATTAATTAGACGAGATATGAAGACACTGTTATAATATAACTATAAGCTTACACAAACTGCACTGGACTTGTAATGATTTTTATAGAATAATGGGTTAGAGTAGTTATGACACGATGTGATGTATACGGTTGAATCTGATAGATAGATGTCTAGATCTTTCACTGGCTTATATACAGGTTCTCCCCACTCTAGCATGCTTAAGTCAGAGAGTACCAGAGAGAGTCTGTTTTCTCTCAGTCGGGCTTGTGTTCTCTCTCTTGCCGTTACACAATCAATGACAATTACAATTCAACCATCTGGTGGGAATTCAGAAACTTAATATTTGGCAAAAATTTCGTATTTTTTAAAAGAAAATTTGTAAAACAAAACAATAAGAAAATAAAGTGTGTTTTAATTTTATCTTTGTTTTGATTACAAATTAATTATGGCACTAATAATTTTTAAATCTACTTTAGTATTATCACATCCCGTTAATAAAACTTGATTAAATAATCATAATTAAGTAGAATGAACTGGAAATAATTTAATCAAGCAAGCGAAGTACTTGTTTTAAAATGACATAATTAGAATAACAAATTAGCTGGTGACAAATTTTAATTTAAATATTGTATCTTTCTTTATTTAATACAAAATAGCTTTTTAGAATTTATTTTTTTTATTTAGAGAGATAAAAAAAAAATAACTGGTATAATAAATTAAAATCTCTTATATAATTCTAAGAAATAATTAGCAGAATTTGTTGATTTAGTGAAATGATTTAAAGTATTTAAAAAAAAGTTCCCACCAGATGTTTTTAAAATAAAATAAAAAAAAAGTTGAAGTTGATTAGTTAGAAAATGTGAAACTTGGGCTGTTTTATTCTTTTTGCTTAGTTTAGTGAACTTTGTTTTATTTTGTTCGTATTTATCTCTTGTATTTTATTTTATTTATGTTTCTAAATATTACAAAAATGTTATTATAAGAATATTTTGACCTGAAATTTATTCATTGTAATTTTACCAATAATGGTTTTTATTGAATAGATGGTCTTTCTGAAAGATGGACAGATGAAAATCGATATATTACATATCGGACATGGATTCAGGCCATAATTTCGATAAATAGTGGATCAACTTCTAGATAGGTTACCACCGATTCGAGCGCAGGTCAATGTGTTGCATACAGCGTTATGCCTCAGTATACGACCACAACAGGTCGTTGGAGCAACGATGTATGAGTGCGGAGCACTCTCCTTCTCTGCACAGCCTGGCCTGCCATTCAAAGACATTACCACTCTTCCGTACGCCTCTGGAAGTTCTTATATAAATTGGTACATACTTGGATATGGATGGTGTTTGAAAAAAACTTGGTTTTCTGGAAGTGTGTTTTTAATTAACAGTTGATACAGGTTTTTTTGCGATTTTCTCTATATAATTTAGTGTGCTAACTAACTATAAAATAAATACCTGTAATGGGATCCGAATCATTAAAGATTTATAGTAACCAAAGTGCGAGGAATCGTACATTATTTGAATCAAACATTGATTACTCCCCACCAGGGCCAGACTGGGGAGGGAGAATTCTATTCATAAATATATGGAGCTATAGAAGAACAGTTCAAGAGAGTTTGACAACAGTCTTGCACACCAGCCAGAAAACATCATTCTACTTTTGAATACTCAGCCAGTCTGTCTCTCTTGGTTATTCTTTCGTTACCTTATTCTCAAACATCTATTTATTAACAGTGTAATGTCCTCCCAGTTTGTGTTTTCTATTTATTATACCAGTGTTCAGCATATCATCCTAGTTTATTTCTCTAAAATCCATACTCCTATTGGAAAGGATTGAGACCGAGAAGATTCCCGTAGCTCAATTTCCGTCCACTGAAGGTGGGACAAAGACGTCTAGTAACCTCTCGCGCTTGGTAGGAGGATCATCGGACGGGGTTTAAAGCAGTTCAAACGCTCCTTTCACCGAGGCCAACTTACGTTGAGCCTTACGAAGCCGGGCATGGAGACGTACGCCATTACCGCCCGTGCTGTGTATTCAAAAAAGAGAGTGTCTCTTCTCTAAACCCGTAGGCTTCAGCAGCAAAGGAGCCAAAACCTATCAATCAATTTTAAATCCATTTGCTATTTGTTTTGCAATACATTTTTTTTTTGGGCGTATTGTCGCTTGATATCGGTCTAATTGGCGTTGAATAATATTACTTTATGCCACTTGTGAGAAAAAAAGTAATGGCTATTTTTTTTACTTTTTGTCAGTTGTTATTAAAAACATACCTTTTCTCATTACTTTTGATTTAATAATTGTCACATTATTAAACGGTTACAGAAAAAAAAACTTCCATCTCCACTATCTGCAAACGTTTAATAAAAATTACTAAATGAATATCATTTTAATTAAAATTGTAATTAATTGCAGCACGAAAAATTTGTATCAGATTTTTTTAAAATTTTTAACAGATCTTAATGGCAGGTATCTCAGTTGGAGTATAGTACAAATATTGCAGAAATCAATAATCTTAATGTTGTATGTATGTATAATTCTCTAATAAGAATATTATTTGTTTAAGAATAATAATTAAGATTATAATTGAAGGCTGCTGGTCCACTGATGGTGGCCACTTGAATGAAATAGAAACTAAAGTTATCAGTGGTGGCAAAGGATATAGTAAACAGTAAAATATCAACTTATATTACTAAATACACATAGAACCCAAGTAAATGGGGGGGGGGGTTCAATACCACATGTTTAGACAGCTTTACAACCCCCCTCGTTCCCAAAGAAAAAGAAAACCTATATAGAGGTAGGAAAGGAGAGTTTCTATTGGCCCCTACAGTCTTTGCTGGAACTGTTAACAACTACCTGATATTAGTTTTTAAGGTATTAGCTATTTAGATGGGTTTTTGCGGTCTCCTTTGTTCTAAATGGGTAAAAGGGGTTGTGGAGATGTGCCGCCAACATTGCCGGCCCGCCTTTATTACAATTTCTTCCCCACTACTCTCTCCTCTCTTATATGGAACCCCTTAGTAACCACTATGACTTCCTATATAATGACTTCTAGCATGTATACAGAGCGCTTATTAACAAGATAATAGCTCTAAGAAAAGGCTAATTAAACTAAACAAATACTTTTGAGGATAATAAAAATTGAGTTTAGCGAATGGGTTTTGTGTTTCTGGGTATCTGTCTTATGTGTAGGTTTTTGTTTGTGTAAGTATGCATTGTAAACCTAAACAGAGTAAATCAAAAACGAGTAATCACAGAATGTACCATCTAAAAACTAGAGGATCTGGTATAAAAATTTGTCAACCGGAAGTGCCATTTTAAGAAAACTGTGTTTCAGTTATTTTTCCTTATGATTTCTTGAAAACCTTTCTCAAAACTATTCTTGATGGAATTACAAACTTTAACTTGATGGAACTTCTTAAAAAACAAAAAATTCTTTATGGAACACTCATACAACTTTCTCTTACTGCAATTTACACTTTGGCAACTTAGTTCTGGCACCAATACGCACCGCCCAATACCAAAGCTTTCTGGAAGGTGTGGCGTTATTTGACTCCGCCCAAAACTAAAATTGGCTGAGTCATACTTTAATAATTATAAATAACAAATTTTTTTTCAAATTTCTAATCCATACAAGAATTAACTTGTCTTCAATTTTATATCAGTGGGAGAATCGAATCGAAACTCCCTTTTTTCGAAGAAAACTTGACCCCAAAAAGCTCTTAAATAAACTTTCTCAGAAAAAAGTTTCCAACAAAAAATTTTAGGTCTGTAATGGGATCCGAATCATTAAAGATTCATAGGATCAGATGAGCGAGGAGGAATCGAGGATCATGATGAAGAAGAAATAAATGATGATATGCTGAACACTGTATAATAATAGAAAACACAAACTGCGAGGCTTTACACTGTTAATAGATGTTAGAGAATAAAGTAGCGAGCAAATAACTAAGGGAGAGAGACAGACTGGCTGAGTATTCGAAAGTAGAATATGTTTTCTGGCTTGTGTCCAAGACTGTTGTCAAAGTCTCTTGAACTATTCTTCTATAACTCCATATATATGTATATTGTTGTAGGGTATTATCGCACTGCGACCTGAAAGATCTATTGTGCCCTCCCCGGAGCCTTCTCAGTACACTGCCGGCCTCCAAGCAGTATTCTCTAGCTACAGACAATACTGCTCTTTTGAACAGGAGTTCTTGGACCTTCACCCTGCACTCTGATTGGCAAAGAGGTTCATGGCACTAGTTAAGATTAAGAAACAATACTCCTGTTTTAGAAAGTTTCAGAGGTGGCGACGTCATTATTTTTTTCTCTTTTTGAGTAACTCTGACCTACACCAGTTATATAATATTAAAAACAACTAAATTAACAGTAATAATGCCAGCTCGATGAAACTTTGTCAATTAGAAGTTTGTTTTTTTTTAATTTAAGGCGCGTCAACATCTATAATCAAGAATTAAGAATTAACGTCAACATCTAGAATTAAAGCCTTCTCAGTGCACTACCGGCCTCCGGACAGTGTTCTCTCGTTACAGACAGTGATCTGTAGAGGCTCCTAGGAAGAAAAAAATCTAAGGGTAGCACTGGACTCGAACCCGGGACCTCCGCATTGCTAGTCCAGTACGCTAACCACTTAGCTATTCCCTTCCCTTTAATTAGAAGTTGAATAATAACTTGTTTTTTCCCTACCAAACTTCTTTTTGATTCAACTATATTTTTGCAATATTTATTTTTATGAATATTTACTAAGTACTATTTGTACTTTTTTTATTTAGTTAAACTGCTCCTTTAAGTTTAGTTTAAACTGCTGTTTCCCACAAAATTTACTTGGGGGGTAGGGGGGTAGGGGGAGGAAATAGATTTTATTTGTTTTTAAACCTATAATAGTTAAAAGTGTCCAATAGAAGAGTTTACAATGTAATTGGATAGATAAAACGTTTATTGAAAAGGCATCTGTTCTTTACAGTCGAAGAGGAAAAGCCCCCCTTTAGTCCTTCATAATGCTCTTAAACGTCCTACCTAAATGTTTATATATTATATGTGTGTGTGTGTAAGTTTACTAAACGATTAGTGTTTTCAGCTGCTCCACTCACTAAACATTAACGGCAGAGGCGGTATGGGGGAGCCACTCAACTGATAATTGCCCTTCTCACCCTCCCTCCGAACAGGGTGGACATATTATATATACATAAATATATATATATACAGAGAAAGGAATGAAGTTAGAAAAATTCTCTAAACAAGGCAAAAACCCCAACAAGACAAAAATGTTTTATTTACCTTAAGTGTTACGTTCACTTTAAAGAAAGCGGCATCCCTTAAAAGGGCGAACTGGTAACAAACAAATATATATATATATATATATATATATAAAAAAAACCAAAGTTCAAAAGACATTTTAGCCGAATTTTTCGAATAATAGTGAAAAATGTCACACTTCGATTAAAGTGGTTTTTTTATATCTTTTTGGTTAGAAAAAACCAACAACAAAAAACGGGATAATGCGTGCGAGATTTATGTATAACATCAGCTTGTTCCTTTTTTTTCTTAAAGAAAAATAAACGAAAATGGTTTAAATGCCAGCTTTCACTAATTCATTAAAGTCACATGTATTAATCAGCTGTTTTTCGGTTCTGAACAATATGAAAGATATTTAGATAGTTTCAGATCAGCATGGGGTGCTGCAAGGTTTGAAATACACATAAAACTTTGTCTTAGACCATTTCTCAAGTTCCAGTTTGATTTTCCTATTGCTATATAAGCTATGACGATCATGTCACAATATTGAAATTGAGTTAATCACCATCGGTAATGTATGCATGTTTTGAGAGCTTATTGAATACGAAAATAAGAAGTCCTGGTTTTAAACACTCACACGTGTTTCTCTTACAGCAATTAATTTAATTTACAAATTTTTCTTAAAACCACAATGTTTATAAAAGTTTGGTTGAGCTGGGCATACAAAAAAAAAAGTGCTGGGAATTATATATATATGTCTATCCTTGAGACAGACTCTGTCAGCGCGAACACCACAGTTATGGATGCCTCTGCGTATAATACTGTGTTAGAATCAGATATCTCAGAAACATCGATGAGACCTCCATCTATGACTACCAGGAGAAAAAGGTCGTACAAAACAAGTACCGAGTTAACTAGCTCTTCAAAAAACAAAAAAAAAAGGGCACTAAAGCGAACTCGGACTCGGACAGTGAATCGTTAATAAACTCAGCTACGAACAGATTTTCAGCTTCGAGTACCCTCAATAATAATAATACGACAACAAAGAATGCCCCGAAACCTCCTCCAATTATGATCAATAACTTGAGAAGTTATGTTGATCTCTGCCGCCAATTAACTGCCATTATTGGAAATGAAAATTTCTACTGTCGGTCAAGAATGAATGACCTCTTGGTATATCCAAACGACAGCGACAGCTATAAAAAAAGCAGTTAAATTTCTACAAGAACAAGAATTTGACTTCCACTGTTACCAGTTAAATGAAGAAAAATGCTATCGTGTTGTAATTAGAGGACTGCATCAATCTACCCTAGTATATGAATTAAAAAAAGAATTGCAAAATAAGCAATTTCAGATACTACGAGTGCATCCAGTTCTGCATCCGAGGACCAGAGCACCACTCCCCCTCTTCTTTGTAGACTTGGCTAAGAATAAAAACAACAGTGATATTTTCAAACTACAATACGTGCTATATACAAAAATCATTGTGGAAGAACCCCGAAGAAGAACCAATATAGCACAGTGTGTCAGGTATCAAGAGTATGGGTACAAACGTACTTACTGCCACCAACCCTATAAATGTGTACGATATGCTGGACCTCATCCTTCCGCTGAATGCCCAAGACCACTAAACATGCCGGCCATATGTGCCCAATGTGGTGGAGCGCATCCCGCCAGTTATAAAGGCTGCATCACACAACGCGAGCTGAGCTGAAGAAACAGCGATACATAAAACAAGCTACTGTTCAACAGTTAAACGTCGAAAACGCTGTTTTTAGGACACTAACAAACAGTAGGATCAACCACCCTCCTAGCAGCAGGATCAACCACCCTCGGCTGGAGACAACCCTCAAGATTAGCAAGAAGCTATGCCCAAATAGCCAGCGCCACAATCAAACCCAATTCGCTTTCCATTCCTCCAATAAATCCTATTCCTACAATCCCTCCCCCAAATTTTCCCCCTACTGCTCTTTCAACTGATATCTCCTATCAATTGACCTCATTTTTAAATGATTTCCAATTCTTAATTTCACTGCTCACTACCTTGATGTCCCGACTCCTACCAGATACTTATCGATGAATTCCTTATCCCCAAAACCTTATCCACAGTTCTGCTCTGGAACTCAAACGGATTATTGATACATAAACATGAACTCGAAATCTTACTGAATGACAGAAACATTGATATAGCACTTATCACAGAAACTCACTTGACTGACAGACATCATTTTCATATAACTGGATACACTACATACAGGACCGATCATATAGCACAAAGAGCTCAAGGTGGTTCTGCTATCCTAGCAGCACATTCCTTACAACACAATCTACAATCATCACAATCTACTGACTCCTATCAATCAACCTCAATATCCCTCAAGTTTTTTCCTTTCCCTATCACCATATCAACAGTATTCTGTTCCCCTTCATTTCCCATTTATTATCCCCAAATGAAATCCTTGTTCCAATCCTTTGGTCGTCGATTTATTGCTGGAGGAGATTTCAATGCCAAGCACCCGCAATTATTCCTTTATGTATCCTGATCATCCTACATACTGGCCATCAGACCCAAATCGTGCTCTTGATATAGTGGACTTCTTTGTCGCGTCTGGCATGGGATCCATTTTCTCATCCGCATAGACCCTTAATGAATTATCCTCTGACCACTCTCCAGTGCTCCTCACTCTGAATGTTTCACCCATGAGATCCTGCTTAATATAAAGTCCTGTCAATTGGAACTATTTCAAATCTATCCTTGAAAACTCACTAAACCTTAAAATCCCTCTAAAATCTGCAGACGAATTGGAAAATGCTGTACAACTCCTCACCAACAGTATCCAACAATCTTCTTCAACCCCTAAAGCCCGTCCCTCTCTTCCTAGACAAGAACTTCCTAATCATATCCGTTCCCTGATTGCAGCTAAACGGCGAGCAAGAGGCGTAGGCAGCGCACCCGATACCCCTCCTACAGAAGAACTTATAACCAATTAACCAATTTCCTGCGTGAACAATTAATATCCTACCGTTCCTCTCAATATGATAAATATTTAGAATCATTCTCCACCGACGACAATTCCCTCTGGTCAGCCACCAGAAAAATCCTAAAATACCACACGATCCTTACGCCATTCGTGCAGAAGATGGATCCTTGGTCAGATGCGACAAGGAAAAATTCAGTTTATTTGCCAATCTCTTAGAGAAAACCTTTACACCTCATCCTGACCAAAACGATCCAGCACACATCAATCACGTCCTAGAAAATCTAATTATACCTCATCCTCTCCTCTAGAACTTCCTCCCAAACCTTTTCATCCTTCCTAAGTGAAATCCCTCATTCACCATACAACTCTAAAGAAATCCCCCGGGCACGATCTTAATACGTCAGAGATTGGCCTTCCCCGAAAGGCCATAGTGTTCCTAACCACAATTTACAACTCTATATTGCGCACCACTCACTTTCTCATTCAATGGAAATATTCCCTGATTATCCTAATTCCCAAGCCTCATAAAAATCCTAGTGACATATCCTCCTATAGGCCGATTAGTCTCTTCCCCGTGTTATCTAAGATCCTCGAACAACTACTCCTTAAGCGCATTATCTCCATTCTAGAATCCTAAATGTTATTCCTTATCACCAATTTAGTTTCCGTACCCAGCACTCCACCATACAGCAATGCTTCAGAGTCGTGGACAAAATATCCTCCGCTTTAGAAAAAAAGAATTTCTGTCTGGGTGCCTTCTTGGTCGTACCTCAGGCCTTCGATAGGGTATGGCACCCAGGGCTGTTATAAAAAACTAAAGCAATTTCTTGCTTCCCCATATAACCAAATCCTTCAATCCTATCTGACAGATCGCTATTTCAGAGTTCTCTGACATCAAACCCATTCACGCCAGCGTACTGCAAGGAAGCATTCTTGGCCCGGTCTTGTACACAGTATTCACTGCTGATATTCCCATAAATCCAGAAACCCTATCACAGCCTATGCAGATGATCTGCAATATTATCTGCAAATCCTCATCCTGTTAAAACTTCCTCATATATCCAAGAACACCTTGACCTCATCTCCTCTTGGTGCAAGAAATGGAAAATAAGACTGAACGAAAACAAATGCCAACAGATTACATTCACTTTACGTAGACAAACTTGCCCTCCCGTATATATGAACAATAAAGGAATGCCGACTTCCACACAAGTATGCTACCTAGGAATGTATTTAGACAGTCGACTTACTTGGAACCCTCATACGAGACTGAAAAGATAAGAATTAAATAGACGGTATGGACAACTACGAAGACTGCTTGAACGGAGATCAACAATGAACGTACACAACAAACTGACTCTATACAAAACATTGCTGAGACCTGTCTGGACTTTCGGAGCTGAACTCTGGGACTCCGCGAAACAATCTAACATCCAGAGAATCCAATCCTTTCAATCTAAAGTCCTTCGCCATACTGTCAACGCACCCTATTATGTCTCAAATTTAATTGGCCACAAAGACCGCAGTATCCCTTTTGTTAACGAGTTAATCCACACGAAACGCTTCCTTAATTTCCACAATAACCTAGAGACTCATTCCAATCCCACTGCACAAGCCCTATCATCATCAACCCTTCCTGACAATCCTCCACGTCGCTTGAAACGACGTTGGCCACGCGACCTCCTAAACAACTAGCTCCCTTTTAATATCCTGAGAGTTCCAGCATTGGTTGGCTCCTCTCAACGTGACTCTCTGATTGTGGCGCTGAGACCTAAGGGATTCAGTGCATCACAGTCTATGATGAATTCCACATTTACATGATGTATATATACCCATGATGTACAGTTACAGCCTGTGTAAATAAAATAAATTAAAAAATAAAAAATATGTTTTTTGTTTATTTACATTACATATGTACAGTGTTATTATTTATATAGCAACAAGTTTACCATTATTTATTATCTATTTTATTAATTCATTTATTTATTTTGCAATTGTATACCATTGTATACCCGTACATTTACGGGTCCGGCAAAAACAATGAACTGGTTTTCATTTTCAGTTGTACAAAATATCCCGCACTTTTTGCGTTAGGTATGTGTGGCAGTCTGTAAAGATGACCTTGGGATTCGGTCGCCAAAACTCTCATTTGTTTTGTTTTGTTTCCTAGGAGTCAGTTAGCCAGGGAGCGTTGGGCTGTAAGGGAGCGTATTTGTGCCGTAGAATGGTTTATTAGAACTCGATCAATAACAGAAACTCAACGGGCATTTCGGGGGAGTTAAATCGACGTCCGATGCCCCTTCTTTCTTCGCTGACTTTCGTGGACTCTGCATCTCAGATTCTCGCACTTTAGCAACGTTTTCCGGTGTTCGTTCAGAACGGGGTCGACTTGGAGGTGATTTGTTTTTCACATCGCCTTGTTCACGCCATTATTTCACCCAACGATGAATTGCGAGATGAGAAGGGGCCAAATCTCCAAGGTCAACTTTACAGGCTACCACACATACCCAACGAAAAAGTGTAGGATATTTTCAACAACTGAAAATTAAAACCTGTTCATTGTTTCTGCCGAACCCTGTGATTAGAGCGTAAATTGAATTATAATATATACTATAGTCAATGTAATGTACATGCAACATATGTACTTGTTGCTTGGGCTATATGAACTTACGACAAATAGTTCTCTGGAAAATGTTTCAAATAAAAGTGGATAAATATTTATATGTATTTTTATGTAATATAGTAAGTTTAAAGAAAATTATGTTGAAGCTGTTTTTAAGAAAATTGCCGAAACTGAAAAAAAAAAAAATCAATTAAAGTCCCCACTTCCGGTTGATGGATTTTAGGATAGATGGGGTAGTAGTATCAAACGGAAACACCAAACATCCTACAGTTTTTCTTTTAGACTTTTGTGTTCACAAGTACACAGAGACTATTCGTTAAAAATAAAATTTATCGCACTCAAGAGACGTCAATACTACGCAATACTTTCTCTTATAATGATATATAATGATAAGAATAAGTAAGGAAAAGTTTTATACTTTTCCTAATTAATTAATTAAGACTATCTCAAACATAAAATCAAAAGTATAGAAAGGAGTTAAAAAAAAAAGCTATTAAATGAATAGAATACACAAAAGAATTCATTTTAATTATAGTTTTCATAATTTGAATTTAATGTTCATTCAAGTGTGTCTTGTTACAGATTTAAAAGATTTTCCTCAGTGGAAGGGGAATAAAAGGCCCTCCGGCGCAGTTTGATATTAACTTTTATTCAAGTTGGTATTTATTATTAGAAACGTTAAAAAGACTAAGAAGGGGTGAAGGTTAAAATGGTTGAAAGTTCACATTGCTGGAAAAGAGAAACGCATACAAAAGTGGTAGAGAGTAATAAACCGCTATATTGCTTTCTCTAGGGTTGTGAGGTGCACAGAATGCGTGATGACACAGTGGTACGCTGCTGAGTGGTTGGACCCTCTCAGTGGGAGTAATAGTAAAAATTATAGTTTAATAACGCAACAATCTGCGTGTAACGCTCCAAAAAAAAACAAAAAAAAACTCTTGCTTTAAGCGTTTATATAACAAACCCTTTCCCCCCCTGCTGGAAAATAAAGTCATAATTTTAAAACATGCAAAATTATACAAACTCCGTCACACCCCCCCCCCCAACAGTTAAAAGTAGGGAAAAGTTTTTCAATTCAATTTTCATACAATTTTGTTGAAATGATAATCCTTTTTATATTGAAATGAATTTGCCACAAAGTGATATTTCTCTCTTATTGTCCTGGGGTGAAATTCATAAAATACTAGTTATAAATGAATATCATTAATAAAGGGACGCAGAAAACACTTAGGTAAGTTTTCTTCTTAATAATTGCAATTTTCTATAAACTCCTTTTCAAGTTTATTTATCTCGACTGCTATAGGGATGACGGAGTTGAATTTATATATAAAAAAAAAAAAATGGCAGGGGAATAGCTTTTTGTGACAGATTGTTAAGGATGTATCCATTCTGAAATGTCTAAACTGTACCAAATTTGAATTTACTGGTCTTGATTCATTTTTGAGTTGTATTGTTCATAAAATCATCAACTTTATATCCACAGTGGTAAACTAAGTAAATAAATAAATTGTCTGATATTTTATCTGTCGTTTATGCATATTTATAGTGTTCCTGACCAGTTTTGGATTTTCATTTATCGTCAGAACAAATTCCCCAAGTTCGTGTAGAGAGTTTACTTCAACTTAATCTTTCTGTTACACTCACACTTGTGAGTGTGAAAACTGAGTTTACTCTGTGCAAGTCTGTGTTGTCGCACTGTCTGAAGAACGCATCCTGAAGTTGGGTGAATGCCCGAAACAGGTCGATGACCACAAAATGAAGCAGGCTACCACGGAAAATGTCTCTGATACTTTCCAGCTCTGCGGAACCAACCACCACAACAACACTTATTGGTTTGTTGGTTATATATATGTGCGGGAGGTTATAAGGTTATGTTACATTATCTTATGTTATATTATGATTAGACATTAGAAAATGGTGTATAATAAATAGTTTGTTTTGAAGGATTACTTTAGTTATAATGTATCCTTCAAAACATGGTATTTATTTTACACTATTTTCTATGTCTAATAATAATTTATAATAATTCCATTTTGTCATTAAACACAAACATATAATAACATAACCTTATAACCTCCCGCACATATTTATAATCAACAAACCAACAAGTGTGAGTGTAACAGAAAGATTAAGTTGAAGTAAACTCTCTACACGAACTTGGGGAATTTGTTCTGACGATAAATGAAAATCCGAAACTGGTCAGGAACACTATAAATATGCATAAACGACAGATAAAATACCAATGTTTTCCAGCGTTGCGGACCCATCCACATATTCAATAAATAACTTGTTATTAACATCTATGTATAAAATAATTGAATTGTGTTAGAAATTGTAACTTCATACAAATTTGCTTTTTCTTGCTAGAAAAGTATTGCTAGTAAAGTGAAGATTATATATGATGTGTTTACACAAGCATCATAAATGTGTTAATTATCATTATTTATTCTCAAAAAAAAAAAAAAAAAAAATTGCACTACAATCCATAGAGGGGCAGCCAAGAATATATTGGGGGACGTGTGGTAAGCATGCAAGCACGCTGCAGTTCCCTGCCGTTTAGTTCTGACCTTTGCTACCTAGGGCGCTACTAACTGTAGCTTCCCATTTTTTCTCACGATGCTGGATCAACACCGTCTTTGCCCTCACGAGAATCGAACCCTAAATTCGCGCACTAAAGGGCGTAAGCCACTAGGCCAACGCATGAGGACCGATTAACCGTAAGTTTTAATTCTAATGTAAAAATCTTTTACACTGCAACAATCCACGACAATCTTTCTAACGGAAAGTTAGCTAGAATTTGAACAAGGGAATTGGAACGTAACATATTCAATCAAGATCGGCTCAAGAAACGTGCCAGAGACGCAACTGCGCAGCGACCTGTTCTCAATGGAAGTCCCCTGGTGCCCTGAGTGATAAACATTAAAACATAGAAAAGAAACGGACAATAAATTGCCAAATTTACATAATAATGTACAACATTCATAGGCATAACTATGTAAAACAAAAAAAACAAAAAAAAACTTCTGGTGTGAATCACTCACACATTCTCTTACTCCAGTTTTCAGAATTATGATTGACAAATTTTATAATTAGTATAGCAAATGTAATGAAATTCGTCGGTGATTTTATGGAGAAAATCGCAAAGACTGAAAAAAAAAAACTGTTCAGTAAAAACACACTTCCGGTTTACTAATTTTCTTAAAACGCGAAATTTTAGCAATATATTTATATCTAATTAATTTTGTCTAAATGGTAGCATGCATATTGACCCCTTAAATGACTTCTCCAGAAGCAATTTTTCAAGAAAAAGTTGTAGCTTTTTGTATATGTAGTTCACATAAAAAGGTTACAGAAAATAGTTGGAGCTGTTTTTAGAGAAAATACCAGAAAACGAAAAAATATTTCTCAGTAAAAACGCACTTCCGGTCATCCGATTTTTTTCAAACTCTGAATTTCAACGACATATTTAATTCTAATTAATATTATTTAGATGATAGACTTGTATAATAAATGATGATGATAGCACTTAGAAAAAAAAACCTAACCCCACCCCTCCCCCAGAAGTGGCCTTCAATGAATTTTCCCGGAGAAATATTTTATGTAAAAACTTGTAGCTCTTTGTATGTTAGTTGATATATGAAGCTTAAAGAAAATCGTCGGAGCTATTTTTGAGAAAATCGCTAAAACGTAAAAAAAAAACCAACATGTAAAGTGGTACTTCCGGTTGAGCAATTTTGACAGATAACCTACTGTCGAATTCCCATGGTGATACCTAAACGGAATATCAAGTTTGAACTTTTTACGAGTTTTTTTTTTTTTTTTGAGCTTTGCTGTTCAAATAACATACACACAGATCATTTTCTAAAAACCAGTTTTTTGGCACCGGGGGGGCCTCAAAACGGATTACTTCCGGTGAAAACTCGGTATCGAAAATTTGACACGATTACAATGTTTCCTCTTACGAGGAGTAAGTGAAAGTAATAAAAACAAAAATTTAAATAAAGCTGTCTAAACTCAAAATGTCTGGAATGTACAATACGAAAAATAAGAAATCTGATCTGTTTCAAAATATTAAGAAAAAAATTAACTAAAATTCGTCCATGAGAAAAATATACAAACTTAGTTATATTCAAAGAACAATACTTTGAGCTTGATAATATAAATAAAGTAAATAATCGCAGTTATAGAATGAGTTTCTGGCCAATAATAAATAAATAAATTCCGATGGAAAAACATGAGTCTACCCTGTTATTAAATGAAAAAAAAAAGTTATTATATTTTAATGATTTCTATTTAATAAGAAATCAGTGTTTTTTTTTTGGTTTTTGTTTAGGGCGCGTCAACATTTATGGTCATTGGCGCCCGGAACCTTCTCAGTGCATTGTTGTCTCTCGTTACAGACAACACTGTCCATCACCGGGCAGTGAGCTGTAGAGGTTCCTAGGAAGAAAAAATCTAAGGATAGCACAGCTGGACTCGAACCTCGGTCCTCCGCATGGGTGTGTTTTTTAATTAACTATTCCCTTCTCTAAGGGTTTTTTTAATTGATATTTTAATGCAGTAAATCCTTGGATAAAACTGTTATAATATATGAATTAAAAAATATTTCAATAAATAAAATTCGCTTGGTGTAATGAATAAAATGTGATGTCACCTGGCGCTGATAATATACCAAACGACTACTTTAAGAAAGCTGTCAACAATGGGCGCTTAAATTTGGTATTATAAGAATCTTTATAGTGTTTTAGAGTCCTAATATTCATGCAAATTGAAGTCAACTAAACATCTTGTAAGAATTATACGTTACAGCAGAATTAGTCAATTATAAATATGTAAGTCGTAGTAAGAGAAACTTTGAACCTCGCTGTATGAAATAAGCTAAGGTAACTTTGTATTCCAACTAATTCAAGCTAATCTGCGACAATAAAATATTTTTTCAGATATAAAGTGATATATTTTTTTTCACAATTATCTATGTGTGAATAGAGTTACATTTTCCATTTAATTTGGAATGACCTTATTATCTAATCGTTCATAAATATCCTTGAAAGTCCATAATAAAATATTACCACTTTTAATAAGTTTATTTACAGATAAGTGGTTTCAAATAATAATAATTACAGCAAAGTTTAATTAGTTAAACTATACTTTAAAATATTGGGCTTGTTAATTATGTAATAAAACAGTAAAGGTCAAATTTTGGAAAAAAAAAATGTTCTTATATAAATAAACTTATTACAAAATTCAACATTTAATGATTTTTTAAAGGTATTTAATATTTTAATGATTTTTTTAAGTAGGTCACATACTCAGAATTCAACACAATTATTACTAAATTATCTTATTCTGTGATATTACACGTTAACAAACTAAAATATACGTATTGGAGACTATACAAGGACAACTCAAATGAATACAGCATTACCCCACTAAAATTAAACATATACAACTATATAAACATAAATCCACAGGACATTCATTTACACACTATATTAGGATACCCCACAAATTAAATAACCCTCAGCCTGCTACCCCGCACACAACTGTCTACTATCAACTCTCTAATATCTGCTAGGCCGACTCTGGCATCATAACAATTGCACATCTATCCTTAACTATTTTACTGGGCTAGAACTTACCGCAGATCAGCCATAGATGCAGGATCATGTTTCACACGCTGCAACACCCACCAGAATGCATACAATCGCTAGCCGCTATGCCAGCGTGGCATATGTCGGACTCAGTAGTGTCCCCGATTTCTCCAACTATTCTACTGCAGACGTTTATTTTAACAACTTTATTTGTTTATATTTTTATTATATTTTAAATATTACATAATTAACAAACAAGCCACAAGTGGCACGGCTCCTTACATTAACAAATACTTCAATAAATTAAATACTAAAATAAATCACAGAAATTAGGCTTATTACTTTTCTTACTGTTGCTAGAGAAAATATGGGCGGTCGTATCAAATTTTTGAAATTGAGTATTCATGGAAATATATTTGTTGCGGTACTTTGAGTGAAAAAAATAATATAGTGTGAAATACTCAAACGTCTTTATATTACTGTTGTTAATAACAATTATATAATAAAAGGAATATTTGACTTCAAGATTTCCTGCATACCTCCATGAACCAACCCCTTCAAGGGGGGGGGGGTTCTTACATTCCAAGTTTTTTACCCTTAGTCCTGAGTCTGGGTTATACCATTTTGGGAACCGTTAAATTTATACAGGGCAGAGGTGGTACGTGATCTGTACGTAACTCCCAGATCTTGGAGAGCCTGAGACACTTGTTCTCCCATCACCAGTGTTTGAATATTCAAACTCATACTGTGCAAAACAGTACTATTGTTTTTTAGTCGCCTTCCCCGACTTCTTGGGCAAGGAGCCTATTCTTACCTTGAACCTTAGGGGTAAAACAAAAAATTCGCTTATTTATTTGAATCGAACTGTCCCTTCCCAGTCTGGCCTAGGTGGGGAGTAACTAACTTTTAATTCATTTAATGTTTGCTTCTCCGTTCTTCAAATCCTATGAAATAAATAAGAAGATGTTGCTATTGTCAGCTTATCAGCCACGTAGTGTCTAGGGGAAATAAAACCATGAAGTATTTTTAAAGTGTTTTTTTTTATTTCGGCGTTTATTTTGTTTCAGCATACGTTTGGCAACATTTTCGTTGTGTTAATAGTTGTGAGATTGTTGGTGATGAAACTGATACATTATTGTTGTAAAAAAGGAGAGAGAATTAGGGTTAATGAATTTTAGAGAAATAAACTAGATGATTATTATTATTCAAGGAAGAGGACGGCAAAACCCTACGCTATCCAAAGCCTCTCTAGGCCCATGTAGCTACCTCTAAATAATAAACAACTACTGGGTCTGGAACAAAAGTCCAGGCCCGGTTTTACCCATCTAAGTTTCACCACAGACCGAATAAATCGGACCAAAACCTTAAAAGGACATAGCTTAAGATCCTCTACCGATATCTTACTCCGGCCGAAAATCCTAAACCTAATCTCCTCACAGCCCAAACAATTCGTCATTAGATGCATGGGTGTTTCCTCCTCCGTCTCACAAACTCTACAGAAGGGGTCTGATATGTTAAACACTTTATAATGAATAGAACACAATAAACTGCAAGAACTTTACAGTAAATAGAAGTTAGGATGCGAGAGAAACATAAAGAGATAGACTGGCTGAGTGATAAGAAGTAGTAGTAGATAGGTTGCTGACTGGTTGTAAATTGGCCATAAAGAGTCCTGAACTGTACTGCTGTCGCTCTATTTATTTGAATCGAACTGTCTGGCCTAGGTGGAAAGTAACTAACTTTTAATTCATTTAATGTTTGCTTCTCCGTTCTTCAGATCCTATGAATCAATAATGATTCAGATCCCATTACAGATAGTATATTCTCGCAAGTATTAAAACACAACGAAAATGTTGCTATAATATTCTATTTACTCAACTGTTTCCACAGAGCCTCTGAAGATGGCAAATAACGTTGCCAAAACGGGGAGTTTAAATAAAATTAAAAAAAAAGACATTAACAAAACTTTGGGCTGAAAGGAACTACTGAATTGGCGGATAAGCCGACAGTTAATATGGACACTAAAACTATAACAAATTTGATGAATTATTAACAAATAAGATTTAATTAATCTGCCTTCAAAGGGCAGCATTGATTTTCAAAGATAAAAGCTTTTGTTTTTAGAGAAAATTACAATCGTGGAAAATCTTAAATATCTAACCCAGTGGAATAAGCCGATTGCTTGGGTTGATCAACTTTAATCGAATCCGTCTCATGGTATTGAACTGAATACCAGTTATCAGCCACGATAAAGTTATTTTTAGTAAAAATGTCATATAACACGGTTGTTGTACTTCCTCTTGTAGAAGAGAGAGGTAAAAAAAAAAATAATAATAAAATAAAGTAGGAACTTTCTACTTAAGTAAAAGTAGGAATAAACAGAAGACCCTTAAAAACCCCCTTTAGAAAGGGATTTAGAGACGCTAAAAGATATATAGCTATAAAATTTCTATATTACAACCTAAAGTTGTAAAAGTAACTTTACATCTCAACGTCGACTTCATATCCTAGTTTCCTTACATCATTCTCTGCTTTATTAACTAGGCTATTTTCAACATTCTTGCTTCATTGTAAGCTAAATATTTTTTCTTTTTTTTAACTAAGAGAAAGTGTTGCAAACTTGGAAAATTTTGGTAAATGAGTTTTCCAACAGTGTGAACAAGTGTTTTACCACATAGTTTTACTCGAAATGATTTGAAGTAGAAAAAAAAAATTGATTTTACTTAATGGTCAGTGAGTATGAAAGTGTATGTCTGAATTAAATGTCTAAATAAAAAAAAAAAACAGTTATCAACAGAAACAGCTGTAGTGGAAGAAAGAAATAAAAGAAAATAATAGTTTTGAAAAATAGTTTAGAATATTTTATAGTATCAAAAATCTAATTTTGTTAATATTTTAAATGTATCTTAGTGCAGTAAAAAGGGTCAGGCACTGTAATTTGGAGGTCATTGCTATTAGGGAAACAAAGGCACAAAAATCCGTTAAATTAATACAATACCACTTGGCCAACTGTTTTGTTAGAGAGGGCATTCCTTCAGGACAGTCTGCATTCTGCTTCCAAAGCCAGAACACTTGCTTCAGGAATCGTTCTCTTAAACTGAGATTTGCCTTTATTCTAGATAAACATCATTTTATTAAGATACAGTTGTGATATTGTAATGTACTTAAATTTGCTTGGAGAATAATATATTTATTTTAAAAAACAGTGGTGCTCTCTTGATTATTACTAATACTTCTCTCTAAAACATATATACTTACAATCCCTTATACAAAATCGCTCAAGCCACTACAAACTACAAACACACAACTCACCAATTACATTTCACAGCCAACAAACCTAGCACCAGTCGGCAGGTAGAGACGTGATTACATTGTAGCTCGCAAGAGCGCGTCTAATAATATTGAACCAACCAAAATAAAATTTGAAATTTAACGCCACGAATTCGCCAATTCTTCTTTTTCTTGTTGGTGAGACTCTTGTGACTTTCAACGTCTAGCCAGATGCTTTTAAACACCCATTCCCATAATCTCTATGCTCCTATACTATTCTTTTCATAGACGCCTCCATGATTGTTCTCTTTTTAGGGCTAGGCGCTGTTCAAGGTACCCCATCCTTGTTGTCTTCCTCTCGGCCGTTTATCTGTAGTTCTGACCTCCATCAGACATCTCATCTGTAATGTTATTGGTGATGTTTGATGTTTGTAGGTAGCTTGTGGCTAGAGCGTTTTAGCGAAAAGGGTTTGTACGTGTAAGTTAAGAGATAGAAGTATTAAGAATAATTAAGAAGTCACCACTGTTAACAATTAAATATAATCTTCCAAATAATAACTACAAGTTATTTGGTATTATAAACTTATTTAATTTATTGTGAAACTGGCACAGATATTTAGAGAGCGATTCCTGAAGTAGTGTTTCGATGTTTCCACCTTGATTTCTTTATCTCTTCCTTTCTTTTTATATCTCTTCTCTTTGTTTCTTCAATTCCTTCCCTGTTAGGAGAAGGGGGTAGTACAATGCCAGTAACTGGACTTCTTCTACCTGGCTGGCCCTTTTGCAAGGGTATGTCACATATTTTAATAATTTTGATTTATTTATAAATTCATATATTTTAATGTTTTGCATCCATCACACATCCTACTGTCTTTATTCTTTTCTGCAAACGTGCCCAAACCACTTAAAAACGTGTCTCCGTTTTTTTTTAAGAGTTCCACTGTCTAGGCTACGTTTTATTCTCTCATTTCTTAGCTTTCTCACAAATGGGGTGCCTGGTGCATGCAGGCATCTGGTTGAGTAACGACTCCATGGATACCAGTATACCATGCACTCTTACCAAAAGAGTGCATAATACACATACAACACGAACATTTCCATAAAAGCACCACAATATAAGTATAACCTGGGGTTTCCATTCCCAAAGGACGCCGCCTTAAACTAGGGGGGGAAATTTCTTAGTTAATCGAATACCTGTTGTTCCGAGTTAATGGAGCCTCTAACGCTTGGAATATTTAATGATTCACAAAAATATAGATCCCGCACAACTATTCAAAATCATTTTTGTTGTGTGGGGGGGGGGAGATTTCAAATAAAAGTGATATGTTTATATCTGTGCAGTGAGCATATACCAAGTTTAAAGTAAATTATTATAGAGAGAGATCGAGAAAATTTCAAAAAACTCAAAAATGACCTTTTCTAGTATAATTGCATTTCCGGTTAGCCAATATTTCTTCAAAACTTTAATATTTCTAGCAATGTTTTCTAATTATATTAATATTATAGAGGTGGCAGAATCATTACAGTGGGTGGTACTTTAGAGGAAAGCAATAACACCATGAAAATGTTACAAATAAAACTGAAAGGTAATTATGTGTTTACAAAAAAAATTCAGTATAGTCGCACTTCTAGTTGATGGATTTTGTCCGAAACTTTCGTGTTTGTTTTGTCGGTAGTACCTAAATGGAATACCAAGTTTGGAACTTCCTGTGATAGTTAGATTTTGAGCTATGCTGTTTATATGAAAATACACATAAGCGTGTATACCGTTCGCAAACAGACAGATTATTAATTTGTAAAAAAAGTATTTAATTCGTCCTTGGATGACCTCAAAACATGCACTTCCGGTGAAAGCTCTATTACGAAAATTAGACCCAATCGCAATACTTATTATAATGGAAGTGAGAGTTAGAGAGAATGAATTTTTAGAGAAATAAATTAAAAATGTTTAATAGCTTCTCTTGTGATTATTTCCTTTTGTAATAAATTTTCGAAAACAATATTCCTAAAAGATATACCAGCGGAAGTGTTGTTTAGTGGGTTTAATGTGTTGGTGGCGCCTGGCCATTATTATTAACAGTATGGTAATAGTTCTGGATGTAATCCAAAAAAATTTCCAATCCTCGATTTTGTTTTGGCAGTTTAACGAATCGGTTGGGGCCGATTTCATATCAACAAAAACTTTAGAAATATATACATTCACACATACAGATATATTTTATACATTTGTTATTTGTATACTTGTTAGAAAAGAATCAAACAACATGTCAAACTGTTTTCCTCTATGGTGGCCATATTTAATTCCAATACATAAGAGTTTAAGAATCTATTTGATTGCAAAGTGTGTAATCAGTTAAAGTTTCGTTAGTTTATAAAGAAATCCTTCATTTTAAAGTTTTTCCTTTGATTTTTTTCTTTTCTCTTTTTTTTAATTCTTCAAGGTTAATTTCGGAAGGAAAATTAAAATGTTTGTTTATTCTAATTAAGAAACTTCTGACTAAATACTATTTAAAATAGTATGGCAAATGGGTTTTATCATTCCCCATTGAATAAATTGTTGAATTTTTTTCCTAATCTATTCTCAAGGTTTGCCCTACTTGTAAGAAGGAGGATTGTGCCAAATTTCTGGAGTTTTCTCCAGTATGTGTATTGAGGTCACCCAGGTATGGAAAAATCTTTCTGTCATTGACGATGACTTAATACAATTTATAAAATCTGCAAATTTCTTTGAAGTGAGGAATTTTTTCCTCCCTCAAATCATAAATAACATTTGAAAATTAATGTCAAATCTCGACTTATTATTAAACCGGGTGCCTAATGCATGGGACCTAAGCCTATATGGCTTTTATCCCTCCCCGTTACCCCCCCCATTCAACCCCGGAAATGTTCTCCCAACCGGTAACCTACCGGTCAATCTACAATATTCCAGGACATCCTTCAGCTCTAACTCACCCAGGCAATCCCGCGAGAGTGGTGTCCTCCCAATATTATGTAAGTGTCTAGACACCCAATTGTGTCCAGACACTACACCCACCAAGGTCCTCAGACCTGTCCTACATACGATGTTCTCTTACTCCAATTAAAATACTATTTTATTAAAAAATATTTCAATGTTTAGACGAGTTTATTGGCAGAAATAGGTGGTGGGGGTTATACATATTGGGAGCCCCCCCCCGAACTCCGACCAATATCTCGTCCTAGAACAATTGGAGGGATGCTCCTTGGGGGGAGACCGGACACTCTTTCCTGTCTGTCATAGTCAGACTTTTCCTTGGGGGTCGATGGCAAGTTTTGTAACTTAGTTTTATGGAATCCGACCACTGGATCCCGACATGGATCCCGACCACTGCTTAGGTGGTATCATGGGGAAATGATTATGATCAATCTTTCTAATAGAGAGAGAAACAATTTATTTATAAATATTTACAACTACAAATATATATAAATGATGCTGCCTTAACTTAGTTAGGTTGCTGAAAACACAGCATACCGATCAATCTTGATAGATATGTAATTGTATATCACCGTCTATGGTCCTTAATAATCAATGATCATAAATAAAATCAGTGCAACAACAGATACCTTACTGATAAAAACAGATTAAAATAGCAATGAATAAACACTTTGTCGGTTACAAGATTAAAAAATATCACAAAACAAAAAAGATAAAACATGTGATTGTACATATTTACGTCAAATAAGAGTATGACTAAGTCTTCGTCCATAAAAACTATAAAAACACATACAGACAGATAGGATAGTCAATATCTTTTGGAAGGTAGAGAGGAGGCGAGTTGGACGTTAAGTCCCATACACATGGTGCTGGATAATACTAGCGAATCCAATATTATATTTTCCGATAGGAGCGATTGTTCCCTACATTCGTAACATTATGTAGGTGGTAAAACCATATACTATACTTAAGTGGTACTTTATAGTGTAATGGCATACGAATCATTAAAGATTCATAAGATCCGAAGAGCGAAGAAGCAGACATTAAATTTATCAAAAGTTAGTTACTCCCCACCTAGGCCAAAGAGAGAGAGAGAGAATTCGATTTATATATATATATACAGAGAGAGAGAGAGAGAGCGACAGCAGAACACTTCAAGACAATTTTACGACAGTTTTTACAACGTATATCCAGTCAGCAACCATCTACTTACTTTCTAATTACTCAGCCAGTCTGTCTGTATATATATCACTCGCTACCTAACTTCTATTTAACTGTAAAGTCCTTGCAGTTTAGGTACATTTACATGGAGAGGTTTTTAGACACTTTTAGAGCGTACGCTCCAAACGTGCATGCCAAAAAACTGCCTGTGTAAATGCTCAATCTTCAAACATCCTCAGAGCGCAGTATTGGCACACAATAAATGCTGGCGCGTCACATAAAACTTTCCACCTCGGTGGAAATTCCACACGCCTCTCAAAATCCATTAAATTGGGCACGGTATTGGACTTCACGCTCCATACCTACAGACTGATGTGCAAGTTAGCACGTTAACATTTTTTTTTTGCATCACACTTGAAGCGCGCGTTCCGGCGTGGCATTCCGGAGCGGCATGTTAAAAACCGTCAGATTGGAGCGTATGTGTAAACGGGGCTATTGTATGCTTTATTTATTATACAGTGTTCAATATATCATCTAGTTTATTTCTAATCTCATTTCTAAATTCATTCTCTCCAATACTCTTTCCTTCTCTCGCATACATTATAACAGTAATGCATAACGCTCATTTTCTCCCACAACCTCCGAAAAATCCATTTTCTCAGGAAAACTTTTCTAATAAAAGGTAGATAAGTAATTATGTATGTAGATAGTATACGAAGTTTAAAGAAAATTGTTATAGCTGTTTTTTGAGAATATCGCGAAGATATGAAAAAAAAAAGATTCAGTAATGCAGTGGAAGAACGAAATGGAAAAATAATAGTTTTGGAAAATAGTTTTGTGAAAATTAGATAGTTCAAATAGTGTACTTAGTGATGGGGATAGAAGAGCTAGGTATACTACAATCTAGGTCAATGCAAACCAAGAGACAAAGGCGCAAGAATCCGTTAAATTAATAAACAATGCCACTTGGCCAACTGTTTTGTCAGAAAGGGCATTCCTTCAAGACAGTCTGCATTCTGCTTTCAAAGCCAGAACACTTGCTTCAGGAATCATTCTCTAAAAATCCGTGGCAGTTTCACAATATATTAATAAGTTAATAATTTATTTGCAAATACTTGTAGTTATTATTTTAATAGAATATATTTATTGTTAGCAGTGGTGACTATTTTCTTAATTATTTCTAATACTTCTCTTCTCTTAAACATATACTTACAAGCCCTTTTACTAAACCGCTCGTGCTACTTACAAACATACAATACAACATCACAATAACATTTTTGTTCCGAAATCTTCGTCACTGTTTCGGTGGTAGTACCAAAATGGATACCAAGTTTTAATTTCTTGCAACTTTTCGTATTTTAGGTTCTGTGTTGTAAATAACACACACACACATACTTAGTGTGTGTAAGAGAAAGCAAGTAAGATAAAGCAAAGTAACAGTATTTAATTTCGATTCTTCTTCTCTGTTGAATCATACATTATTCTAAAACGCAAATTTTCAAGAACTGTGAACGAATCTTTGAATCACATTATACAACTTTATTAATTACAAATTTACATTTAAAAAAAAACTTTATTAATCATTTAAAAGTGAGAAAACTTTACATAATAGAAAAGTATGTGTTATAACAACTGTTTGTTTTTTCATTTCAATAAAAACACGAATCTACCAACAAAGTTAATATGTAAATTGTCTCTATAATAGGAACGATTCCAGTCAGCTGGTCTACCCCTTCCCCTTAACAAAAATAGTACAGCTGTTTATTTTTATAGCTTTCTCATCGTTTTTTTTTTTCTCATTTACAGGTAAATAGTTTTGAATTGATTAGATTGAAATTTGATTTCACTAAAGTTTTCTCTTTAAAAAGAGGTATTATCTATAAAAAAAAAGGGGGGGGGAATAGTTCTAAAAAGGGAAAAACATAATAAGATAAAAAAAAAGAATGTAAAAAGATTTTATCAAAATTTTATTCAAATAACCAATAAGGTTATGTTAAAGAGGGAAGGTTTTTATGTTGAATGAAAGGTTTTCTGATTTTTTTTTATTTATTTTCTAAGCGAGTAAAAATGTATTGTGTGTTTGTGTGTGGTTATGTATCAATGCATATGGTATGTGTTTGTAAAAAGGAGATTCAATGTTAAGATTCAAATGTTTAAGATGTCAGGATTAAGTGAATGGAAAAAAAAAACGAAAGAGTAAAGCTTAAGATTTCTCATGTTGTTACGTAAGGGGTAAAATAAGGTGGGGGGCTTCGCAATGGATCACAAGTGTTGTGATTTTACTAGTGTATGTATATATACAAGATGGGTATTACTTGTTTTTGTGGGTGGAGAGTGGGAGAGGAGAAAGTAGTTGTTTGGTGAAAACTCTGCCGCTCTGAGGGACTACAGTGAAAAGAAGGGAGTTTTAAGGAAGGAGTAAGCTCAACTTTGGTGACGGGATAGCAAAGAGGGATGAAATGAGCTTCATGGTTTAACTTCTAAAGCTTCTGGTGCTTTTGGCAATAAAAGTCGCTTTTCTATTTCTTTGTAGCTTTTTCAGTATTTGGTGTAAGAAGTGTGTGGTGAACACTGTGTATATATATGTACTTATGTATACATACGTACATACATATATATCTAGATGGTTGTATAAGTGTTCAAAATAGAATGGAATAAAGTGTATTTGGTTTCGCAGTGTACAAACATAGAAAGGGAGCATGACACATGGACAACTTGCCTCTACAATCCCTTTTGTAAGGGAAATCAAGTCTACATATATATACATATAAAACATACATATACAGAAACACGTACACATATATGTACACAATCATTTCTAAGTGAATGCGCTATCTGCGCAAGTGTATTCGTCACTGGTTGTATACCAGTAGGGCGATTTATTAGTTAGTTTGTAATTTACATATAACATATTCACACAAGTCAATCTTTTTTCGTTTATTTTCTTCTTCACATTCGCTCACATATACACACACATACACACACACACACACACGAAAAACACCCTCCAATTCTTCAACTGTATCATTCTTTATTTCTACCAAAAAACGTTAGCTCGCCATTCGTCCGCCTGCTATCTTTCGCTACCGATTTCTCTTTACTTTTCTTTCATTTCCACAGTATTGCATATATATATATACACAACATACACCAACACACACACATACACACACACACATACACACAAACCAACACAAAATCAAACACTTGTCTACTTCTTTTTTTTCTTTCCACGACAACTCCAGCTACATTCTCCGCCCATTATTCTAAGTCACTTACCTTGTTATATTATTTATTTTTTATTTATTATTCTATTTATTCTGCATACTTTTTCCACCTTTTTTTTTTAATACTAGTTTTAACCAATTTTTCTCCTTACATTGTATTATTTGAAATATCACATTGAGAGATTGTATTCATGTGGATTTATGTTTACATTCTTTTACTGTTTGATAGTATCATATGTTTTAGTATTTTTTTTTTTTTCACTGGATATAATATACGTTTTGATACGAATCAAAATGCGAAATGAGAAATTGGGTTTTTGCAATTATTAGTCTGTACCTATGTGTTTATGTGAACGAAATATCTGAAAAACGAAAAATATCGTAGGACGCACAGACTTGGATATTTACACTATAATCGCATTTAACTTGAAGGTTTGTGGCAAAAAGCATTACCCGAAAATATGTCTTTAATTATGGATTTCTACTTTCTCTTACCCCCGAGCAAGAAGAAAGATTGCGATCGTGCCAGAATTTAAAAAATTTGAGTTTTTACCGGAAATAAGTGGTTTGAAGTTCTCGTGGGGACGAAAAAAACAGTTTTTCCCGAATGGTCGGTACGAATGTGTATGTCTCTTCTCAGAATATCTCTTTTTCTTTTTTTAATTGGTTTATTGAATATTTACGTACATAAATTAATATGTAACAAGTAAATAGGCTAAGTGGAGATATAAAAAACTGACGTGATGGTCATGAATGGGTAGTTATCAAGCGACGACTAGCCCTAGAAGATCGCAGGGCCAACGACTAACGTCTCAATCGCCTTGCAGGATTGCCTTGAAGTGGGGTAGAGGAGAGGATGAAGGGTGAGTCTGTTGTGGAATTTCTTGTACCCAAAACTTTGCTAAATCGTGGACAACAAAGGATTCTTCAGATCTGTGTGGATTGTATGGTTGGAAATGTGATAAGGAGCATTGCCAACTATGCGTCGGAGGTTTTTGGCCCCTGCAGGGTTTGTATTCTGTTCAGGTTGGTAAGTTTTGTGGTTCCGTAGAGTTCTTGTCCATACATCCAGTTGGGTGAGAGACGTGAAGTATACAGTCGTCTTTTATTCTGCAGAATCAGTTTGGAGGACTTGCCAAGAAGTCTAGCAAGTAGTTTGAAACGGTTGTTGTCCGGGAAATCCGTTTAAGTCTGCTGCGTGGGTTCCAGGTTAATCGCTTGCCGAGATAACGAACGTGGTCTGCGGGTGAGATAGAAGTGTCGTATAGGTAAACGTTGAGGAAGAACATTTTTATTTAAGGTAAACACAATATAATGGGATTTGTTAGGGTTGATTTTTATTCTAGATTTTGTTAACCAGAACTCAAGTGATCGGAGCCCGACATTGAGCGATTACGGGAACAGAATATCTTAAAAAGCGAAAAGTTGCAGGACACTGAAGCTAGGTATTCCGTTTAGACATTACCACCGCATCAGACACAAAGATTTCAGCCAAAATCCATCAACCGGAAGTGCATCTTTACTGATTGTTTTTTTTCGTAATTATCTCGAAAACGGCTTGAATAATTTTCTTTTTAAACTTCCTATACTTTCTACAAACATAAATATTTGATTTATCACTTATATTTGAAATATTTTTCCCGGGAAAATTGATTTTTTCGGTGAGTAGTGGGGGAACAGTAGCGTTATGCTTTCCTCTAAAGTACCATTTCAGTATAATATATGGTTTTATCAACTACATAATATTACTACACATAGGAAGCATGGATAGAATTCTAAATTAAAAAAAAAATCGATTTATCAAATATGCGACTTTATAGAATTGGTTTTTGAGTTTTTTGAAATTTTCTTCAAAACGACTGAAACGATTTCCCCCACCCCCAAAAAACGTATTATTCTTATTTAAAAAATTTTTCCAAAAAATAATTATTTTGGATAGTGGTACGGAATTTATGGCATTAATTTGAAATTTCATATAATATATAGTTGGTTCAATGTTTTTAGAGCGCTCTACTGGGCCACAATATAATCATCACTTCTCTACCTGTCCAGATTAGTAGGTTTGTCCTTATCCCCCACCATCTCTAATAAACTGCTGTGCAAAAATATTGCATCACTATTAATAAAATGAAATTACATCAAGATAAAATTATTATTTGTTTATTTATGTTTTCTAGTACTTGGTTTCATTATACAGAACCATAATACAGACAGTTCCAAAGGTTAAAAGTATTAAAGATAGCTTTATCTTAATCCTTAAACAAAAACATTATCGCTCTTAAATAAGCCAGTATGCAACTTACCTTTGTTACTTTTAAACTTGCGCTTCTAATTTTTTTGTCAAATTTTTTTTCCTCCTGATTTAATTAAAGTGTTTTTTTTTTTTTGTTTTTTTTTTAATAATGAACCGCGAAACCCACTTAACTAAGAATGACTGTGTCAGAATCGTGACATTATCGAAAACTGGAATCTGCTGTGTTTTTCACGTAGCTCTCTCGGCATTTGGTTGGATCCCTTACTGGACATTGTGGTTTAAGGAGACATCTCTACGTAATGGGGCTCATGCTGGATCCATTTTGTTGAGTCTGTGAGACAGAGGAGGAACATTCGTCCATCTTATGACAGATTACCTGGGTTGTGAGGAAATTAGGTTCAGGACCTTTTGTCGGAACAGGATGTC
>JAAEAF010008886.1:0-20339 GCA_011037195.1 Triatoma infestans | reverse complement strand
TACAGGGTGTCCCAAGGTATATGGATAACGACTTTTTCTCGGAAACTAAGATAGCTAGAAAAAACTAAAAAATACGTGACCCCGTAGTTTTTTTGTTAGAAAACCAAATTTAATTTGCAAATTTGTTTTGGTGCTTCCAGAAGCGAGATACAGGCACCAACTTCATTTTTTAAATAGGGAGGTATGGTTTTTATTAAAGAAATAGATTCCTCTATTTTTTGTAAGAAAAATTTTTACTTGAACGTTTTTTTTCTTTGAGCGATATTTTACAAGTTATGAATGAAAACATGATTCCTATAAGAAATTTCAAAATGATATTATAACGGTTTTTTGATTGAATAAGTAGAAAAGTACTATTTTATTATAAATTTTACTCCTCATTAATTACAGATCTCTCTCGAACTGGCCTCCACCATTAGAGATGTATTTCTTTGGTCGTAAGGTACAATTGGCAGGAAAAAGCATGTGTATGCATCTCTAATGGTGGGGGCTAGTTCGAGCAAGATCTGTAATTAATGAGGAGTAAAATTTATAATAAAATAGTACTTTTCTTCTTATTCAATCAAAAAACCGTTATAATATCATTTTGAAATTTCTTATAGGAATCATGTTTTCATTCATAACTTGTAAAATATCGCTCACAGAAAAAAAACCGTTCAAGTAAATTTTTCTTACAAAAAATAGTGGAATCTATTTCTTAAATAAAAACCACACCTCCCCATTTGAAAAAAATGAAGTTGGTGCTTGTATCTCGCTTCTGGAAGCACCAAAACAAATTTGCAAATTAAATTTGGTTTTCTAACGTATTTTTTAGGTTTTTTTCTAGCCATCTTAGTTTCCGAGAAAAAGTCGTTATCCAGGGGGACACCCTGTATATAACTCTAATGTATAGACGCTAAAGTTAAGGAATATTCAGTTTAGACCATAATTATTTTTGATAAGGGGAAATATATATATATATATATATATATATAAAAACTGGTGTGAAACACTCACACAACTTTCTCTTATTGCAGCTTACAAAATTTATAATTGACCAATTTTATAGTTAGTATAAAACACATTTAATGAAATACGTCAGTGTTTTTTTTTATAGAGAAAAACGCAACCACTGAAAAAAAAAAACATTCAGTAACGTGGAACTTCCGGTTGAACGAAAAGGATTATTTTCAAGTCTCCTCCTTGTGACAGTTTAACGAAATATTAAGTTTGAATATTCTGTGATTTTTCGTTTTTGAGATATGCTGTCCGTTCCATCACACACAATACAAGCCAATGGTTAAAAACAACTTTTTTGCATTCAGTGAGCCTATATATCCGGTTAAACTCCGGTACAATACAATACGTTTTTTTCTAACACAAGTCAGAGAAAGTAAAAATCTGATGTGAAACTCACAAGACTTTCTCTTACTGCAGTTTACACAGATTTAATTAATACATTTTCTTCATACTAATATTTTTTATTATATGTTTGCTTGTCTTTAATTTGATATCAATGGGAGAATCTAAATTGAATAAAATGACTCTTTTTTTTGTGGTAAGCATAACCCCAAGACGTTCCCGATAATGAATGATTATTTATTAAGTCGTGGGTGCCTATGGGTCTAGGACCTAAGCCAATGTGTCTTTTATCCCTCCTATTTCAGCCTCCTAATTAATCTCTCCCCCGGTAATTTGCCGGTCTGTCTACAATATCCTAAAATATCCTTCCAGGCTTTCCCGCGAGAGTGAGGCCCTCCCATATACATGAAACCTAGTACCAGTGAAACGGGGACACTGACATAAATAGTGTGATACACTGTTTCCCTAACTCCATCATCACAATTTTGGCATAATATGGACCTAGACGTCCCAGAGACAAAAGTGGTGTTTCTGTATTCATAGTCAGTGTAAGAAATTTAATGAAATCCGTCTGTACTTTTTATGTATAAAATCTCTTATTCTTTCCACCACAGATACTTTATAAACAAAGTTAAAAAAAAGAAGAAGAAACATGAAGAAGTGAATTGAAAGGAAGATCTTCTCTCCGAAGTAATAAATATAGTTCGTAACGAATCTATGTGAATTTCAAGTTAAAATATTGGGTAGCTTTATCCGAACAATTTAGTAAACAATCACCCTACTATTAATTCCTGAATAAGCTTTTTTTCTCTTCTTCTCCTTGGCCAGTCTGTGCCAGATTAGCCAGATTCTCTGCCTAGGTTTCTTGCGGCTTTCATCGGCGTTTTAGCTGCGGCTGGTGGTAAGGTGTTTGTTGTTAATGGTAACTACACATTGTTCTACTCACTATTGGCTTTTTAATTCATAGTGTGATTTTGTTTTTGTTTATAAAATTGAAAGCAGCCAAATATAATCCGTGGTTTGGTTTTGTGAGGATGGTATGTAGATTGGCAGGAAGTGTACATTTTGCATTTATTATAACCTTCCATAGTTTATCTCTATCCTCTTGGTGATTATCACATTCTTTGAATAAGGTGGTTGGCGTCGATGATTGATTCAGGCAGACATGAGCATACTGGGTTGACTGAGATTCCTATACGAGACAGATGATGAGGAGAAAAGTTATGGTTGAAACGAAGTGTGGTCATGGTTGTAAAGAACTTCTACTTTCTGGTAGGTCAGTGAACCAAGATGTTTTTGGGATTGTCGGCCTGTAGGGAGGTGTAAAATTTACCTTTGAGGCATTTTGATTTCTCATACACAATGGACCATTTGCTGTAATACTTGCGTTTGGAGTAATTCTTTGTCTGAGGGTGATAACTTTTCAAAATTGAGATCCTCTAGATCTCCTTATTGCCACTTTCGCTTTGGCGTCTACAATTTCATTGCCAGATAATCCCTGAGTGACCCTTAATCCATACTAACCGTACAATTTTTCCGTTAAGACCCGCTCTCTTAAGGAGATAAACAGTTTCGAGAACAATAAAGTCAGCGTTATATGCCCGGGTTTTCTTAATTTTGTAAGCACACTTTTGCTTTCGGAAAGAATGACCACTGTTCGTGCTTCTATCGAAGAAAGAAGATTTGCGCATTTGTTTATAGCATTTAGTGCGGCTGTAAAAATTGAGGCATTACGGTTTAACCTGTATAACATACTTTGTTCTGTTTGCTGGATCGAACACCGAGCAACCTACCCCTTCAGGGGACTTAGATCCATTATAGAAGTAATCGCTCCGGGGAAGTTGGCGTTTAGTTTTACTGATAAACATTCATTGTTACCCGATTCAGAAATATTCTTATCGTACTGATAGAAATTAGTCAAGATACATTCTAGTGCACCAAGTGTACATTCAAGGACAAAACAAAATGTAGGGAGATGTTTGATTCGATGGAGCGACATGAATTGTGACACGGAAGAGAACTGGTCTACTGAGATTGGTGTTCTTTTAGTTTACCAATAACTTGTAGTGAGATTTCTGGGAGCGAGTCCGCTTATTTTCTGAATGGTCAACGATAAAACGCGAGGCTAGTAAATTCCTTCTTACTTTTAATGGAGCTTCCTTTGCCTCCGTCAATAATGCGTTTATGGAAGTTGAGTTAAGAGCGCCTAGATATGTATGGAGAGCTTTGTATTGGATGTGGTCGATCTTTTGGAGATGTGTAGATGCCGAGTCCCCATAGAGAAAGCAGACATAATCAATTTTGGAGAGAATAAGCTGGCAATATAGATCTTAAAGGATGTTTTAATTATCCGCCCCATATTTTTTTTATGATTTATAAATCTCAAAACGTCTTAAATATATGGTTGTTAATACACATTATTAATTATAAGTTTCTCAATAATATTACGTCACCAAACTCTCTTTTAACTTATGGTGTTATAGAATTAGGTTAAACTAGATTGACTGAATGTTTTCTCATTATCTATGATCCAGATATGATGGAAATTCTTTCTTCTTTGACAAACATTATTTCCTTGAACCAAGAACTCTTTTTCAGAAAAAAAAAGAAGAAGATTCAATAACTATTCTTACAGTAGTAAAACAACACGGACAATCTCATAAATTAAGGGAAAAAAACACCGACCTACCCCGTAGACCGCACGATGACCACATTTTCTCACCAACATTTAAAAAAATTTCCTAGACCAATATAACACCAGACACTCTATGGTTTTTATAAAAAAAAAAAAAAAAAAATTACTTTTTTTCCTTTTACAAGTGGAATGTATTAATAATTCAAAGTGGTATTGTTGGACTAGGAATATTCAAGAGTACAACTATGGTTGTTGTAGTGGGTAATTTAGTAGTGAAACGTGTCTTCTACACTACTAACAAGTGTAAGTAAGTGTGTGCGCGCCCCATTAGTGTGCACAGTGGTAAAGGTTAGGTATATTGTGTGTCCTGAAACATTAACATTCTAAACGGGCCTATTGTGTTGATTATGTCTAACTTAAGGAAACTTGTTAGTTAGACCTCCTGCTGGTGCTTATATAGTTCTCCTTATGGAGAGATTTGCCCATCATTTCCTTAATAATTTCCATAACTTTATTAGTTTTTAGGATTATTTCCATCAGAAACTCTTAAGAATTATCAGAAAGTTTATTGCAAATCTGGTGTGCAGATAATTCTATTAAAACAAAGTTGATTTTAATAGTCAAATATAAAAGATATTTTGCAATACGATTGATGATCTATCACAGTGATGGCGAACCTTTTGAGCTCGGTGTGTCAAAATTTTGAAAAATAGAAACATAATTCTCGTGGCGTGTCACTCATCAAGTTAATTATTTGTTTAATGCCATTTAAAATACAAAAGCCAAAAAGCCAAACTTATGAAACCAATAGTTTACATTTAGAGACTTGTCTTACATATTTCATTGACACTTAACATACAAAATCAAGTAATATATATATATAAAATATAATTGAACAAAAACAGAAAAACAATATAAATTTATACAATTAGAAAATAAATATATATGAAAAATTAGTGACTTTTTTGGTGTGGTGGTTGGCTCCGCAGAGCTGGAAAGCATCAGAGACATTTTCCGTGGTAGCCGGCTTCATTTTGTGGTCATCGACCGGTTTCGGGCATTCGCCCATCTTCAGGATGCGTTTTTCAGACAGTGCGACAACACAGACTTGTACAGAGCAAACTTGAGTGTGAAAACTAAGTTCGCTCTGCGCATGTCGGTGTTATCACACTGTCTGAAAAACGCATCCTGAAGATGGGCGAACACCCGAAACCGGTCGATGACTACAAAATGAAGCAAGCTTCAGCGGAAAATGTCTCTGATGACTTTTTTGGTGCTGAAGTTTGTCTGCTAAATCTTCTATTTCGGGTTTATACTTGGTACATTTCAAGGCCAAGCCAGCGCCACTGACTTCATCTGTTAACCGATTCCGTTTGTTTGTCTTAATATTATTTAATGCTGAGAACAATGTCTCACAAAAATATGTGGATGAAAAAATTGTTAGCAAAACAACTAAAGAAGATCTCGAGGAGCGGTCAATAAAATGTACACTTTTTTTTAAATCTTTTCCAACGTTTCGACAAATTTATTGTCTTTTTCAGGGATAAAATTAAAAAAAATGTTAATCGTATTTATAATTTCCATGTAACAAACTAAACACAAAATATGTAGTAAACAGAGAGAGTTGCTAACTATATGAGCTACATTATCAGAAAAAAAAAATTTTTTTGAATTATGAAATTTTTTATCTTTGAAGATGCGTGTCACCAAAAATGAGCTCGCGTGTCAGCACACGCGTGTCATAGGTTCGCCATCACTGATCTATCAAAAAAAAAAAAGCCACAACGAAATTTTACATTTGATTAAAAAATCATTAATTTAACCAGTACTTAATTTTAGTAAGAATAACTAGAATAATTATTTATTATATTTAACATAAAGAATTAGATATTTTTGAATTGGCAATTAGTGGCACAGATCAGACTTGCCGGTAAAAAATTTAGTAGAATTTTATTGCGTGGAAGAAGATTTGTATTCTATCCGGAGGGGGTCTGCCATAATTGCGAACTTAATAAGAAGGACGACATCCAGCACTTTCTGTTTGAATGCCCTGCCTTTTCTTTGAATCGGTCCAAATTTTTAAACGATCTTGTTTTAAATGAAACATTATCCCCAACTGACAAAATGATTTGTTTTTTTAGTTGCCTAAATATGTTAAAAGTAAATTCGCTGTTTAAATTTCTGTCTGCAACTTTAAAAAATAGAAAATCGACTTAGTAATGAATTATCTGTATATTGAGGCCAGTATATTATTATTTCCTTATTTTTTTTAATATTCTTTCTATTTATTTTTTACTTGTAGTTTTATGATCCTCCTAGTAAGTTTGCTTTTGTGTTTAGTGACTTATTTTATTTATTTATCGATGTTAAGGTATAACAATTGTATTATCTTTTTTATTATTTTACTATTATTATTTCATTACATTAATTTCTGTTTATTTTTAATATTATTAGTATTGTATTAGAAAAGGCAACTAAGCTTGATCTAATGTACATAAATGTAATTTATACTACTCCTTTGCCAAGAATTGTAAAATATTCTAGAGCAAATAAACGAGTTATTATTATACTGTTTCTAGATAGATGAATTCTTTATAATTCCAATTTGTTTATTGCTACTCATCAAAGAGCAGTGGGGATCCGTTTCCTCCTCCTCCTCTGACACATTCTGCACAAGGGTTCCGAGCTTATTAGGACCCCTTGTACAGATGCTTTCTGAACCTACCATGACCCAGAAATAGCCCCGTCAAAAGAGAAATCTGGTTCTACGTTCCTCCATTTACACAGTTTTGGCATCATCTTCTTACTGTGTATTGCTCCTGGGCTCTCACCCCCAAAACGCCTCATGCTTGCTTCCGAGCCAGTCTCCACTAGCTTCACGGACTGCTCCACTGGTTATCTCCAGGACAGGGTCTGGACCACTGAACGGAGTGTTTGCTCCGTTCGTGATCAGTTGATCAGCTGTCTCATTACCCTCAATCTCTGCATGTCCAGAAACCCATCTCAGCTGTGCCTTAAAGTGCCTGTCTGTGTGGGAACAAAATATCTCAAAAAACAAGAAATCGCCATCACCATCACCTCATATGACAATAATCTTTTGGTCAAAATCGGTGATTTTTGGAAAATGCGGACTTTACTGAATGTTATGTTTCAGTTTTTCGCGATTTTCTTCGAAATACCTACAACAATTTTTTTTAAAAGTTGTATGCTATCTAATACTTGAATATCTATTATATTTGGACGATTTCCTAGGAAAATTGATGTTTGGGTGCTTCTGGTAGAACAGCAGCCTTAAACGTTCATCTACAGCAAAGATTTCCAAAGTTGGCGATACCAACCTCTGGAAGGCGCTGAAAGGATTCAGAAGAGGCGGTAGAAACCTCACAGGAAATTAGGGGTGTTGAATAGAAACAAGGGAGGGGGGAGAATTATCTATTTATCAGTAAACAAAAATCAAGTTCGAGCTTCATGGTTTTATTTTATACTGTTTACCCCAAATATACGCACATACAGACACGAGCATACACACACACACACACAAACCGAGGAAATATATATTTACATATATATAATAAGTAAATATTTAATTTTATTAAATTGGCTGTAATCACTAACAGCAGCATAATTCGGCAGATTTCGCCGGTCTATGGGGCTCATTTTAACAAATCATTGGAAAAAATTTAAGAAAGAATGGCAACACTGGATGTTATTGAATAATATAAAAGTCCGACTTCTGATAAACGGACTTTCTTCAAACTCGGACTTCAAAACCTATATTCCCAGTGAAAACTCAAAAATTAAGAAAATTATAAAAAAAAAAAATTAATTTAATCTTGATGTTCAAGTTTGTATCAATACAGCCAAAGATATGATGAAAATGATTATTTAATATTTCTTTAATTAAGAAATAATTTATTCCCTTATTAAAAATTTAATAATAATAAAAAGTAATACCCGTAATAAAATATTAATTAAATCAGTAAGGATATAACGAGAACAAAAAGGAAGGTTAGCAATTATAACCGAAGGGTTCCGAAAAAGATCGGAGCGTATTCGGGCAATAGAAGACATGTTAAATTATATTACTGTTTTATAGACGGCTAACCTTTAGTAGTTGCGTTTCTAACCTTAGGGAATTCTAAGAATTGGGATAGATTCTGCCCTCAATGTATTCGTTGGGAAAAAAAAGGTCCTTTGAGAAGGTTAATCATCATAATAGCCTAACTCAGTGGCTTCGCCTACTTGTGAGTGTTCCTTTTGAAAATTTTGGGAAAAATTTATAAAAAAAAACATCCTTTTTCACGAAAAAGTCAAACATTGAAAATGTTTAGTTTTTTTCATTGAATTACAGAATTATAAAATAAAATAAATTACATCCATATATATGAATGCAAGAAACAAAAAAACAACAAAAATAAAACGCACATTCTTGGTGATCCTACTTATGAAAATGTTAAAGTTTTTTTTTTTAAGTTTTATAATTTCAACCACACATATTATATGTAAAGAAAAGTCAAGAAAAAAACACGCCGAGTAACAAATACTATATTGTATTTTCACAAGTTACACGTTTATACCAAACACACAGTTTGAATTCGAAATTGGTTACACAAAAAAATGTAGTGTAATAATTACTGTAACTGATTCGACTGTCTCCGTAAATTTTCGGCACTCATTCGCTTAAGATATAATAACGCTTTTTATCAAATAACCTCTCAAAAAAACATTTTCAATGTTAAAAGAACTATAAACACCGGATGTTATTGCATAATATTAAAAATCGGTATTTCGGTAAACTGATATTGTATATAAAGCGGTACTTCCTTAATTATATAACTTTTTTTTTTATATCGTAATATGATCCATTTATACATTTGACGATGTCCGTAAAGGATTATAATGATGTTGTTTAGAATGATTAATACTAACTGAAATGTAATTAATTTCCCATAATTTGAAACAATAAAGTATTTCCACTTGTTTGTTCATCGAGGGCTTCTCTACCGCCACCCCCTTTTTCGCTCCTTTCCCCAGACCTTTCTTTTTATTACTCCGCGAGGTTTGCCGCTCTGTCCTCAATACTTCACGTGGCCAATTCGTAAGTCAAAACACTGTTCTTTATGGAATTGATTTTTCTTTTTAAATATACTTTCATAATCAGAATATAAAATTGAAATATTACTTATCGCACATTATTTAGCACAACTCTGCAACAAGGTCTACACTTTTACCATACTCACACTAACCATCTCCTTTTTTTTTTTGGACACACACCTAACAATCACAATCTCTTATATATGACTCACAATCACTCTCCATTCTATCACTTCCGTCATCTCTAATATTTTAAAATACAATAACTTGAGGCATTCAGCTCCTCCATCTTTAGAAAAGAAATCTATTAGAAATTACGGAATATTGAGAAAATGATTGCAGCGCAACATGGGTTCTTATTTTCAAAAATTTTATTCGTGATTTTTATTTTAATATTTATTATCTTTCGTTATCGTAATATTCTGTTTCTAGTACGAATATTACAAGGTCGTTTTTTGAGGTAAATAATTTTATAATTTTAAGCATCAAGCTATCTTATTTGCAACAATATTTTTAATTAATATTTTTGAGGACTTAGGAGAAATATAGGTATGTAAAAATAAATATGCAAATTTGTCCACTACATCTTTCTGTTTCTTCAATTAAATAACTTAGATTTTCAGCTGGAACGCTGAATATTTTTTTTTATCTGAAAAAGAAGCGTTAGACCAAATATCTAATTTAGAAATCACAAATCTAAAATAACACTTCATTTATTACTGTTTCTGTCGCCTATATAATATTAATATACATACATACGTACAAAGCATTGGTAGATTCTAACGTTGAAGAAAATCAGTTAACACCCGGAAGTACGACTTTAGTGAAGTAATAGTTTTTGACATTTCAGGATTTATTTTTTTTGAATATAACTATTTTTATTAAAGTTTAAATTCCATCACTAAACCAGATATAAACCTATCACATTTATTGGTAACCTTATTCCAAAAAATTTGATAAATTGATTTTAAACAGGCCTTCGGAGTTTGTGGCGTTAAATTTCAAATATTTAATGAAATTGGTTCAATGTTATAGGCATTCTCTTCTAGCCTATAATGAAATTACTTCTGCTACCTGTAGGTACTTATCTCTCACACCATCTCTATATTAATTTTTTTACAACAAATGAATAAAATTTAAAGTTTAAAAAAAAAAAATTATCATTTTATATATAATTGTATTGTTAGCAGTGAGAGTGTTTCATACCAGATTTTTTTTTGTTTTTTTTTTTTGTTTTACATCGCATTTGGCCTTCAATCCTACACAATTTATTGATTTGGCTTCAGTAAATGTTTGCTTAAGTGTTCTAGGACATTCTTGTTTTTCTAAATGCTGAAAAGGAACTGCTTTCAGACTTTTTCATGGTCCTTGTTCACTAACTTCGAAAGAAACATTCTTTTCAGGAAACAAAGGAATTATTTACAGTGTTTTTCGTTAATGCTCTGAGATAAATAAATTTATTATTGCTTTTTCCAATGTCATTTCAATTAACTTGAAAATTATTTTATAATTTATTTAAAATTTCAAGAAAAAAAAAAAAAATAGTCCTGATAAACAAACTAATAAGGTAATTTGATTCATGTTTTCTAATTTTAAACTGTAAGTTATAATATTTTTTTAAGTATTTTTCTTTCAAATATTGAAGAATGACACAAAACTAGATTAGATTATTAAACTGTACGATTATTAAATTTCAATCATATGTTGGCATCGTGTGCTTCTACAATAAAACAATGACGTAGTGATAAAAGCTAAACAAATGTATTGATTTTTAGATTGTGTTTGTGGCATTGATAAGTAATATTATTATCTTATAGGTTGGATATTTATCCCTTAATAAATATACTTTCCAATAAATGCCTTACGGATCCAGTCATGGTAACTCGTGCTCTACAATCTCATCATATTCTTGAACCTTGGCTCTGGCAGCGGAGGATCAAAGCAAACGAACTTAAATCCAAACTCATAGTATTCACCTTAAACAAAAAAAACTCTTCCTCCTCCTTACTTTAACAATATTATCCTTCCTATTGCGAACCAAGTAAGATATCTCGGATTATTACTTGACAAACGACTAACATGGAACCCCCATACCAGACTGAAACGAATTGACTGCAACTTAAGGTATAAAATGTTAAGAAGACTACTTGACAAACGTTCAAAACTGACTTTTAGGAACAAGAAAATGCTATACACTGCTCTTTAGCCCCCATTTGGACATACGGCATAGAACTCTACGGCACTGCAAAACAATCCATCCTTAACCGACTTCAAACTCTACAATCTAAGATCCTAAGAGCAGTAGTTGATGCTCCCTTCTATGTGTCTCCATCCACACAATCCATTCCGACCTTAACATTCCATTCATCTCAGAGCTAGCCCAATTTCGTTACACAAAATTTCACTCCAAACTAAATTGTCACCATAATCCTCTGATCCAGAATATGTCCACCAGAACCCTGCCCAAAAATCCTTGTCCGAGGCTGAAGCGGCGGTGGCCACGCGACCATCTTAACGTATAACGTCGACCTCCTAGGTTAGTTGCTGTGTAAGCTTGCCATAGTGGCAAACTAACGGCTTCCATCAATGGATGGTCGTCGTTCATATCTCTCAAGTAAGATGTACATATGTATATATAGTCTAATCTATATATATATATATGTGCGTGTGTGTGTGTGTGTGTGTGTGTGTGTGTGTACACAAATTACGCACAGTTGCAAAATAAATTAATTAATTAAAAAAAAAATGCTTTACGAAATTGGAGCAGTTTTTAAAGCATTAATTCTTAAGTTACCATGAAGTGTATATTACATACAAGCCTAGATTTATACAATTATATGGACATTATTAAGACAGAAGAATATTTTTAATAGAATGATTAACAACACTTCTGGGATCTCAGTGTTTTAAATGTAGACACCCGGATCATTTCATAGTATATTATTCTTTAGACTGTTCTTAGGTACATTTCCTGGTGTAATAAAGAGGCTTTAAGGTTCCATTCACACAAAACAGTATCCAAAAGCAGTATCAAGCTAAAACTTAATATTCCATTTGCACAAATCCCCAGTAGATTCTAAAGCAAGGTATATGATATATCAAAGATATTTTCCGTGATAACCTGCTTCTATTTATGGTCATCCACCCGTTTTAGGGGGTTAACGAGATCAGAAATGCTTTGAATATATACGAGTATATTTACACTTTCACTAATCGCAAGAAGGGAGGGAAATAGCTAAGTGGTTAGTGTACTGGACTCCCACGTGGAGGACCCGGGTTCAAGTCCAGCTGTTTAGATATTTTTTCTTCCTAGAAGCCTCTACAGCTCACTGTCCTACGGCTCACTGTGCAACTAGAGAACACTGCGGAGGCGGGCAGTGCACTGAGAGGGCTCCGGGCGCTAATGACCATAGATGTTGACGCGCCTTAAATTAAAATAATAATAATGTGTGCATAATAACATATCGAAATAACTGATGGAAAATGTAGTCTAAACCTAAGAATTACATTGATAATAGTAAATTAAAGAACGATGAATTTGCTGCAGTATCAAAATTGTTAGAAACACTTAATGCTATGTATATATATGTGGGATTTGGGAACAATGCATATAGTGAAAGACCGTTAGCTATAAACAACAATTTAATAGTTTCGAATAATACCCGTCAACTATAACAACCAAAATAATATTGAACTTTTATTTCAAATCACCTCTGTTACATATATAACCACCTCTAGTCAACAATATTAATTACAACGAGGCACAACAACACTTTTTTATATAATTCAAAAACCATCGGGTAATATTTTTGTCGTCACCATAACAATACACCCAGCCCTTATTATTTTTCCAGCAGCTAATGCTGCACCCAGCTGCTTGACTGGACGGTTAGTTTCCCACATATATGTAACAGCAACCAAAGAGAGTAGAGAGAAGAGAAACGAACCCAACCATTCTTTCGGACTGGAAACCAGATAAATACAGCAACGGACAGTCCAGAAATAATACAGTTCACTAGAGTTCAATCTCGCCAGTCACTACGTGTCATTCCATTCTACCTTAACCATTTCTCTAGTTTACACTAGTCCAGGCAGACTGTGTCTCTTTATTAATATACTAGTTAACCAGTGTTAACAGAGTTTTTTCATTTCATCAACCAGACCTATATATATATATTTAGTCGTTAACTGTGGCATACAAATTTACTTCAGTTTATAAAAATCCATAGATCTAAATGGAAGAATATTCCGCGAAATGAAATGTTGAAAGGTCGCTAATTTTTTTTTTTTTGTGTTGTGTGTGTGTTAATGAATCGTATTGAAAAGGGTTAAACCCTTTATTTGGATCTAAGATATTATAAAAATGTATTATGTATGAACTAATGAATTGTGTTTAAATAAAAAAAAAAAAGAACTAAAAATGGATTTATTAAACTTTTTTTAATTAAATGAAAAATTATCAATGGAAATGATGTTTTCTAAAAAGTTAATAAAATATTTTCTGAAAATTCTGTTAAGTCAGAATAAATAGAATGAATTATTTCTGGCAATAGTAACGTTATACAATATAAACTTTTAAAAAAGTTATTCACAATACTCTTCTGCTTTTCACCAGGAATGGTGAATGTTTTTTTTTTTTTATTTACCATGGTATTTTTAGGCTAGGCTACATTTTTTTTAGGTCAAGAATTGAATAGTGATTGAAGGATTCTTTTATTCATTTAAAAAAGAGAGAAAACAGGTCTCTCCCTCTCTATATTGGAGGGTCTTAAAAATAAATATATTTAACTTTTTTTTTAAATAACCCGTTCATCCAGTTCTTTTTCAAATGATTTTTTTTTTTTTTCTTGTTTTAAATTTTTCTTCATTTACCTTGTATTTATTTATTTCCTGAAATAATTTTCAGCTAGAGAATGGGAAATGGTTAGGTAAATATTGCTTTTTATCCCCGTGAATGCAAATAATATGTCAAAACATTAGAATTCCTTTTATCTTCCGACAAATTTTTTTTTTTAAATAAAATAAAAAGAATGTTTCTAAATTGTGTGAACACCTTATATTTTTACTTTCTCTTACTCCTAGTAAGAGGAAGTATTGTAATCGTGTCAAATTTTCGATATCGAGTTTTCACCGGAAATATCCGTTTTGAGGTCCCTGAGTCCAAAAAAGTGGTTTTTAGCAAATGGTCTGTGTGTCTGTGCGTCTGTGTATGTCTGTGAACAGCATAGCTCAAAAACGAAAAACCGTAGAAAGTTGAAACTTGATATTCCGTCTAGGTATCATCATGGCATCTGACAGTGGGTCACCTGTCAAAATTCCTCAACCGGAAGTACCACTTTACTTAGTGTTTTTTTTTTACGTTTTTGCAATTTTCTCAAAAATGCCTCCAACGATTTTCTTCAAACTTATATATCAACTACACATACAAAGAGCTACAACTTTTATTTGAAACATTTCTCTGGGAAAATTCATTTAAGGCCACTTATGGGGGAGGGTGGGGTTCGATATTGGGTTTTCACTGGAAATATCCGTTGTGAGGTCCCCTGAGTACAAAAATGAGGTCCCCTGAGTCTAAGAAAGTGGTCTTTAGCAAATGGTCTGTGTGTGTATGTCTGTGTGTCCGTGTGTCTGTGTATGTATGTGAACAGCATAGCTCAAAAACGAAAAACCGTAGAAAGTTGAAACTTGATATTCCGTCTAGGTATCACCATGGCATCTGACAGTGGGTCACCTGTCAAAATTCCTCAACCGGAAGTACCACTTTACTTAGTGTTTTTTTACGTTTTTGCAATTTTCTCAAAAATGCCTCCAACGATTTTCTTCAAACTTGGTATATCATCTACACATACAAAGAGCTACAACTTTTATTTGAAACATTTCTCTGGGCAAATTCATTTAAGGCCACTTAGGGGGAGGGTGGGGTTCGATATTGGGTTTTCATTGGGTATTGGGTTAGGTTTCCATCTACAGTGCAATTTCAGTGTATTAGACAATTCTCACAACTAAATAATCGGATTTAACTATGTTGTTGAAATTCCGAGCTTGAAACAATTATGATAACGAAAGTGCGTTTACTTTACCACTTCACTTAATGATTTATTCTCTTTGTTGCATTGTTCTCACAACTGGCTCCGACGATTTCCTTCACGCTACCAATATAAACTCGCCATGCAAACATCTACAACTTTTATTTAAACCATTTCTCTGGCAACATTCTTCAAATGACGCTTTTAGGGGAGGCCTGGGCTTATGTTTTCCTCTAAAGTGCTCTCACAGTTGATTATACCATTCTAGCATCCAGCCATAATTACATAGCACTACATCGGTGGCTGAACTTCCGAGTTTCAAGACAATTAGTAAACCGGAAGTGCGCCTTTACTAAACAGAGCAGTTTTTCCCGCTTTCAACGGATTTCATTACATTTGGTACACAAACTATAAAATTTGTCACTTCTCTACTCTTGAGAACTGGAGTAAGAGAAAGTTGTGTGAGTGTTTCACACCAGATTTTTTAATATAAATTCTTGTATAAATTTATTTATTTATTTTTCTTATTTAGTAAATTAGTTTCTATTACTTACTTTTTTAGAAAGAATGGATTTGTTAGAGATTAAATATACCGCAAACTTTACTTTATTTTATTAAAGTCACAAAATCCTTTTGCACATTCCATTGTTTTCAAAAAATAAATTGGTATTGACACGATTGCAATACTTTTCCTTCTTACCATCATAAAAGAGCAAGGTAACAAAAGCAGCCTTTAAAATAGAAACTCTTATGCTATTAATTAATAATTATATAGTTTTTATATAAGGAAAAGAATTAGTTGGCTGGGTGGGGGCAAAGAAGAAACTTTTTATTCTTGAAAAATTCAACGTTTCGATTGTATTCAACGTTTCGGAACTACAAAACAAAAATTCGGTCGGTATCAGATGTATCTAATTGTTGACTTATCGACCAGGAAGTTCCCCCCCCAAAAAATAAATAAATAAAATAAAGTGTAGTTTTTTTATTACAAACCCGACATTTCGGCAAATATTGTTTGCCTTCTTCAGAGGCTCTCATAAAATAAGAGAAGTTTTGGAAATCTTGTTACAACATCTTCGATTATGTTTATAGTTATGAGTGTATTCATACAATTGGAAAATTCGGAAATATAGAAAATTGTATGATAAAAACTAGAACATATAAAGATTAAACAATATTAAAAAGATATGAGATACCTGTTATGGAAGAATGGAGTGTTAAATGGTTGGAGGAGGTTATTGTTTGGTTGTGAAATAGTAAGGTATGCTAGCAAAGAAAACAGAGAAGGGAAATTTACAAGTTGGGAAATATAAAGAGTGGTAGAAATTTAAAAACAAATCAGTTAGTAATCATAAAAGAAATAAATGAATATAAATAAACTAGAAAATGAGTGGAAAGTGTAGAAAGTTGTGTGTAATTTAATGGGGGAGGGGGAGCGGAAAATGTTGTTGTAAAAAGAGATAATAACGTCCTGGTCTTTTTTGTACTTGATGGAGTTAGGGTTGACGTTAATGTGAATAGATTCAGGAAGAAGTCGCTTCGGATGGTTGGAATGGGTGATTAAGACAGAAGTATTTCAGGAATCCAAGGAATGGGCAAGGATGAATGCATGTTTTGTGAGGGCTGTACTGTCAGTTTTTTTGATTAGCTATGTCTAGTTCATGTTGTCTAAATCTCTTTCGTAGGTGTTGTTTGGATTCACCAATGTAACATGCGTTACAGTTTGGTGCAGTGCAAAGTATGCTGTAAACAGAATTCGTTTGGTCATTAGTTTCAATGGGGGGGTCTTTGAGTTTAGAGAACAGTTTGCTGAGTTTGTTGGAGGAGTAGAGACCAGATTTGAGGTTGGGAATGATAGATAGACTTTAGAATATGAATGACTTTTGTACGAGATGGTATTTATGTAGATGAAAGAACGGAATATAGATGGCTTGAGCATGGAATGGCATGTAGTTTTTAAAAGGGTGTTTTTTTAGTTAACGTAATGTTTTGAGGATGCGGTAATTTGGATAATGATTTTTGTAGTAGAATGTTGTGTATTTTGTTGATATTGTCGTTTTGGAATGGAGGTGCAGAAAAGTTAATGGCTCGGTTATAAAAGTTTTTGATGGAATTAATTTCATGATGTAAGGGCTGATTTGAAAGGAAATGTAGAAGTCTGCCGGAGAGGGTAAACAAAAATATTGTTTACATTGATATAGTTTTGTAGTATTTTACAATAAAAAGAATCAAAATAAAATCCAAGTTTAATATTAATTACTTCTACAATTTCATGAAAATCATTAAACTAACCATTTATCTCTCTTTAAAAACTTTACTTTATATTTAATAATACTAATTAAACTAAAAATGTTTAATTCAAATAAATTTAGGTCAAGTATATCTAACAAAAAAAAAAAAAAAAAAAAAACAGTGAACCAATGAACCACACAAAAACATGGCGGTCTAATGTTGGCAGCATATCCCAGGGTTTTTGCTAACCCTAGTACAAAACTCTACATGATTTACTAACTTAACAGTACACAATATGAAACTGGAAATTGGTTTTGTTACGTTTTTTCCACCACCTTTTTTTTTTTTGGTTTTTGATTTTAATATGTTGTTGGTAACGCATTAGCTTAAATAATATGATCGATAAAACTGTAATGGCATATTAATAAAGAAAGTTCGATAACTGATAAGTTTCTAATTAAATAAACGTACAAAATTTACGACACGGACAGACAGACAGAGATCATATTTCCTCCGATTTCATCAAGAGACGATCCATAATTCTAATTTTATTTACATGATTTTGCAATATTAACTAATTAATTTAAGAAGAAAACAAAAGTAATATAAAGGTTCTAATATTTAAGTTAATTATTTTCTTTTTGATGATTGTACGTTTGTCTAAGAAATAAGTTGCCTGAAATTTTGGCTAAACAAACAGTTGACTAGCAATTATTACGAAAATAGATAACTGAATAGTTTTATCCAAACTAATTATATTAAAGCATGATTATAATCATTACTAAAATTGTTGCTAGCATTGATAGGATATTGGAAACTTTATTATAATCTTCTCGCTTCTCTATATTGGAATTAGATTTCTAAGCCAATAAGATAATAGCGCTGCAAGAATACCTGGGTATGTACGTGACTTACCATGGACCCACGTTCCCTTAAGACAATATAACAGGTGACACGTCGCATTCCCTTTTCTCATTTTATCTGATTTCAGCTGAATTGATACACGATACACCAAACAATTTATACACTTTATAACAAAATAATATTGGTCAAATTATTCTTTGATGTGGCAATTTAATTATTCATCACATTGTTTTAGAAATGAATTATCTGTAAATTCATGCAGTTTTGTGAATGTGTTTTCTGTTTATTTATATAATAAAAAAAAAATAACTTATATATGTTACAGAATAATCAGTGTAATTAGAGGGAGGGGTATAATGGATTTGAGAAGGAGAGAGAATGGATTTTAGGGAAATAAACAAGATAATACGCTGAACACTATAATATAAGAAAAGAGCACATGAGCTGCAAGACTTTATAGTAAAATAGAAGTAAGCTAGAGAGAAAAATATAAAGAGACGACTGGATGAGTAAGAAAATAGTGCACGGGTTGCTGACTGGTTTTAAACTGGTCGTAAATGTCCTGAAATGTACTGCTGTCGCTCTATATATATATATATATATATGAATCGAACTGTCCATTCCTAGTCTGGCCTAGATAGGGAGTAACTAAATTTGATTCATTTAATGTGCTTTTCCGATCTTCGGATTCCATTACAGGGGAAAAAGGACGTGATCGAGTGAGAAATCTATAATTAGAGCCAATCTGAAATTAGATTCTGTAGAAGAAACAGTAAAAAGAAACCGGCTGAGATGGTTCGGTCATGTCCCCAGGATGACCTATAAAGATGGAGAGAAGGATTCCGAGAGCGAGACTAAGGAAGACTTGCGATGAGGGCCTGCGCGAAGCTTTCGCAATAAGACTGGTTTGGCGGAGACGCACTTTGGTCCAGTAGCTAATAAAATCCTGTTATGAAAAATTACATAACTCCATATAAAACCACACCAACCCTCTCTCTCTGTCTCAAACAAACTTCCCAGAAGAATGAAACGCCGCTGGCTCTGAGACCACCTTTCTTCTACTTAACACGATTTATAACATGCTATAGGGAGTACCTCCATTGAGTGGCATCTCCTTACAAGTTTTTTCATGTCCTGTAACCATTCGTGTATCATATTCACTTTGGCTTCAGAGAGGGAGGAGTAAATGGAAGAGTGAATAAAAGTAGCTTTCTAAGTTCCTCATACCGCAGAGGGCGGTAGAAGGGCTAAGAAGAAAAGAAAAAGGATAACATATATAAACTACTCTTTTACTTGCAACTTTTTCTAGGCAAATTTAGTTCAGGAGAGTTTTGGAAAACCTGGGGCGTAAGATATTTATCATTAAACCGCTAGAAGCAGTTCTACCAGCAATAAGGAAAAAAGGCAACAGAACATTAGTAAAGATTTCAACTTGGAATAAATTCTCTGGCAAGGAAGATTTCATGATAAAGGAACATTCAAAATAGTTATATTTTTTATAATGTTAATAATAAATTAAAGCTTGTAACAGGGTTTACTTTTATAGTAATTTTATAAATGCTGTACTATTAATCAAAGTCTCGGCGTTCAAAGCTATATAATGTGTGCATAAAGTTATAATTCTTCAGTGACTACTGGCTCGTATAAATATAAGAGTATTTTAACAAGAAAAAAAGAAGGACAGACAAACTTTGCTTAATAAAACTGTTAGTGTGACGTAACACATATAAAGTATAAACGTAAAAGCAGTTATGGAAATTAAGTGAGGTAGCGCTATAGTAGCGCTGTTGGCCACACTCGGACTAGTTTCCAAATTAAAACAAACTTTTATCAATATGAAGGCGTTCATACAGTCGCTGTTCGCACTTTCACTTTTAGTTTTGTAATCTTTCTTTTCTTTCATTAGTTTAAAAGTATAACAAATAAAATTTAATAAACTATTTTTTTATTTTTACTTTCTCCTACAGGAGCAAGAGAAAATATTGCAATTGTTCAAGTTTTTTTCACTTTAGTTTTCATCAGATAAAGGTTAATCCCACCAAAAGCAAATGTACAGGGTGTCTCCCAGGTATATGGATAACGACTTCTTATCGGAAACTAAGATAGCTAGAAAAACAACTAAAAAAATACGTGCCCCTGCAGTTTTT
>JAAEAF010008885.1:0-28444 GCA_011037195.1 Triatoma infestans | reverse complement strand
TGCTTGTTAATTAATTTAAACAGAGATCAATACCACGGCTTGAAGCAGAAAAAATGTTTTTTCTGTTAATAATATTCAAAATAGCACCACAAAATTAACCAATAAAACTACTAAAAGACATAGTAATCTAATTAATAGTGAGACACAAAAAAAAAGAATAAAACTAAAACATCAAAACATAATAGTACAACTATGGAACAGAAAAGTCAGATTTTGACACGTACCCAATCTCTTCAGTCTCTTAGTGAGTCCTGTATTGATACGAGTCACTTGGCAGCGAGGCCATCTCAAATGAAATCCGGGCCATCTGCAGTACCCAACTTCTGCACCCCAAACCCATTCGCTCCACTAAGCGTTATGGATGATGACCATTCAGCAGAAATCACGCCAGAAAAGGAGAAAAAATCCCCGAAACCTCCTCGTATATTTATCAATAATGTAAACGACTACATGCAGCTTTGTAGAGTCCTTACCCAATTGCTAGGGCCCTCGTTATATGACTGCAAATCACGCGCCGACAATTTAATGCTGTCCACTAAGACAACAGATTGTTACAGAGCAGCAATTAAATATCTAAAGGAAAACGGAGCTCAGTATCACACTTATCAACTAAAAACTGAAAAGGCGTTCAGAGTGGTACTGAGAAACCTCCACCATACAATACCCACGACAGCGATTAAGGAAGAACTAGAAGAAATGGGCCATAGGGTAAGGAATGTTACTAATGTAAAACATCCAGTAACAAAAGTGCCACTTCCGCTATTTTTTATCGATCTTGAACCTCAAGAAAACAATAAGGACATATTCAGTATTAAATCCGTCGTGTAAAAGTAGAGGAACCCTACAAAACAGTGGAGATCATCCAGTGCAAGAGATGTCAGCAGTATGGCCACACTAAGGCATACTGCAACCACACTCCTAGATGCGTCAAGTGCGCGGGATATCACCCATCATCCTCTGACTGCACAAAGTCTCGAGACATCCCTGCAACTTGTGCGTTATGCCAGGCAGTCATCCTGCTAACTATAGAGGATGTGTAACCCACAAAGAGTTGCAACGATTGAGAAGGAGAACCACCGCCCAAAATGGCCGTCAACCACAACCTACTTCAACTCAGGAAGCACCACCGCCTACAGCTGTACACTTCCCTCCGCTGCCACAGAAGGAACCACTTCCTCAACAGCAATCCTTTCAACCTTCTACCAGTTGCTGGTCTTCCCCCGTTGGAGTCTCGGGGTCATCAACTAAGCATCCAACAAACTCTCCAGACATGACTAACGTACTGACAGCCTTCATCTCAGAATTTAAATCCCTCATTAACCCACTCATCACTCTTCTCACCACTCTAGTAACTGAACTCATTCCTAAACTTTCAAAATGAACACACATTTTAATATTTCATCGCATTCACTTGCAGTCCTCCTCTGGAACGCAAACGGGCTGAATTCTCACAGAGACGAACTAGACATATTCTTGCATGACAAACTAATTGACGTGGCACTGATAACAGAGACTCACTTCACCGGACGATCATACTGCAACATTACTGACTACACTACTTACAGAGCAGATCACCCAGACGACACTGCCTATGGTGGCGCAGCCATTCTCATCCGCTCCAGTTTAATCCACCAACACCTCTTAATTGAACAATCTGATTCTCTTCAGGCTGTAGCAATCACATTGGTTTGCCAACCATTTTCTCTGAATATGGCGGCAGTATACTGTCCTCCTAACAAGATTATCTCGACTCAAGAATTTAGTGCATTCTTTCACAAATTGGGACCCAGATTTTTGGCAGGTGGCGACTACAATGCTAAGCATCCGCAGTGGGGTTGCCGCACATCTAATCCAAGAGGACGCACTCTACTTAACGTGCTTACTACTTCTCATTACAAAGTGCTCTCTCCTGACCAACCAACTTACTGGCCAACAGCTCTCTCCAAACTGCCTGACATTCTAGACTTCTTCGTAACTTCTCAAACTTTTTCACTAGCCACAGACGTTTATACACTTACAGATCTTTCTTCAGACCACAGTCCTGTGCTTCTGTCTCTAACTATGACACCTAAGACACTTCCTCTCCGACCGTCACTAATTACAGGACCTGTAGACTGGCCTTTCTTCCAAACCTTCCTAGAAAGTAAACTTGACTTATCCTTATCACTAAAAACACCAGACGAAATAGACGACGCTGTACATACTCTGACTACCTCTATACAAACTTCAATATGGGAATCAAGTACTCACTCAAATCGAAGGACCTACTCCAGGCAGTATAACCTACCAGTACAAACACGCCTACTGATTAGACAAAAAAGAAGTCTCCGAGCACTTTGGCAACGGACACGCTACCCTACTGACAAAACTGCTTATAACAGACTCTCAAGACAGTTGAAACAAAACCTACAAGAACTGAGAACGCAAAAGTATGACGAATATATTACAAAACTGACTACTGACCGCAGATCTCTTTGGACTGCTACACGCCGACTACTATCATACAAATACGTTTCTTCTCCTCTCAGACGAGATGACGGAACTTGGGCTAGATCGGACGAGGACAAAGCCACTCTCTTCACTCAACACCTGACTAACGTCTTCAAACCTCACTCTGACATCTCAAGACACAACAGAAATAGAATCTGAATTGGACTCACCTCTTCCTCTCTCACTTCCTCCAAAAGCATTTTCTCCAGCAGATATTAAATTTATCATCAAGTCTCTCCCCTCTAGAAAATCTCCCGGCTACGACCTCATAACTTCTGAAATCCTTCGACACCTTCCTAAGAAAGCGCTCATCTACCTCATCTATATCTATAACTCGGTTCTTCGTACCACCTACTTTCCGCTATCATGGAAATATTCGGTGATACGAATGATTCCGAAACCTGGTAAACCCACACATCTTCCTTCTTCCTATAGACCCATCAGCTTACTACCGACACTAGGAAAAATTCTAGGAAAACTGCTACTAAAACGCATCAACCCCATATTTGGGAGCTTGGTGTAGTGCCACACCACCAATTTGGGTTTCGAAGCTTGCACAACACAACTCAGCAGTGTCACCGAGTGGTAGACGAGATAGCATCAGCATTAGAGAGAAAGCAGTATTGCACGGGAGCGTTTTTGGACGTCGCCCAGGCTTTTGATCGTGTTTGGCATCCTGGATTATTGTTCAAATTAAAGAGGTGTCTCCCATTCACTTACTTCCTTATTCTACGCTCATATCTCTCAGACAGATTTTTCCAGGTCAGTACCGGCTCAGCAATTTCTTCTTTCTCATCATTGTGAGCGGGGGTGCCGCAGGGGAGTATTCTTGGCCCAGTACTGTACACTGTATACACATCCGATATACCCACACATCCGTCCACACTACTATGCACATATGCAGACGACACAGCCATACTAGCTTCTAGCACAAACCCAACATCAGCATCACACAAGTTACAGACACACTTAAATCTGATAGAAACATGGGCAAAAAAGTGGAGAATTAAAATGAACCCACGAAAATCCCAACACGCCACGTTTACTCTCCGGCGGGGCTCCTGTCCTGCTGTCTATTTTAACAATAACTCTCTTCCTTCTGCCGACCTGGTGCGCTACCTTGGGCTCTTCATAGACAAACGACTTACATGGAACCCACACACACGACTTAAAAGACAAGCACTGACTAAACGGGCCAAACTTCTCTACCGACTTATCGGAAGACGCTCTAAACTACCCACTGAACTGAAGAGACTAATATACAATACTATATTAAAACCTATGTGGACTTACGGACTAGAGCTGTGGGGTTCAGCCAAACCGATCAACATACGGACTATACAGACGTTTCAATCAAAACTACTCCGACAGATAGTAGACGCACCTTTTTACGTTACAAACCTAACTCTCCATAACGACCTCAACATTCCTTTCGTACAACAACTCGCCAAGACTAAATATAATAAATTTCACTCTGCTCTCTCTCACTGCTCTAATCCTTTCGTACAATCTCTTGCCTCCACTACCATCCCTGACAATCCACCACGCCGACTGAACTGCCAGTGGCCCCGAGATTTCCTTCGGGACTGATCAGTAGCTGGTATCCCGTAGAGAGTGCTACCACTGGGTAGTTTCTCTCCTCCTACTTTTCACGCCTCTGTAATCTCATCAACATATTTACTTATTGTATGTATCTATATACAGATTGTAAATGGCTAAATAAAGAAAGAAAAAAAAAAAAAAAGTTTAATGTAATAAATCCTAGATATTAGATACTGCCAATAAAAATGATAGAAAAATTCTGATCATCTTCATTAACTACGCGATTATATCTAGCTATTTGCACTGCTACATGATTTGTGTTAACGCTAGTGAATACACTGTTTTGGATGTTGTTGCTACGATACTGATTTTTTTCTGTCTGCCATGTTAGCGATTGAGAGATAATTAGTTCTTAGCACTTTGGTTTTTTTACAATTTTAAATCAGCTGGAATAAATAATTTTGAAATTAATTTAACATAATACAAGGCAATTTTTTTTTTTTAATTTAAGGTCATTAGCACCCGGAGGCTTCTCAGTGCACTGCCGACCTCCGGACAGTGTTTTCTCGCTACAGACAACATTGTCCATCACCGGACAGTGAGCTGTAGAGGCTCTTAGGAAGAAAAAAAATCTACGGGTAGCACTGGATTCGAATCCGGGTCCTCCGCGTGAGAATCCAGTGCGCTAACCACTTAGCTAATCCCTCTCCTACAAGGTAAATAGAAAAACAATTTTACAAATGAATGCCTATTAAATAAGAGATGATTTGAAATAAAATAGTTTATGTTTTGTTGGTTGTAACCCAGTTACAGAGGATTTCACATATAACTGGAAATATGGGGTCACATAGAGCTGGAGGTAACAAAGGGGTATTTAGACATCGCAGCAGCCAGGTCTCTGCCTCTTAGTTGATTAAATCCAAACATTTTGTCCATCAGATAAAAATAAATAAAATAAAATAAAAAGAATATAATGAAGTGAAACAACTTACGCGACTTACACTGACTGCAATTTACAGAATTTTGATTTAGAATTTATTTATTTATAATGTTGTTAATATTTATTTATAGTTATAAATATTATTTATATATGTAAATATGTCTTCCGAAATATAATGTAAAGTCTACTTCCGGTAAACTGATTTTCATCAAATTCAGAATTGTGTCCTTTACGTAAATTCTTAATATTATGTAGATGATAGAATCGTATAATGTATATTGAAAAGACTCTTTAAAAGAAAGCCTTACATTACATCTCCCCAAAGAACATCCTTAAATTAGTTGAAATACCAAGTTTAGTGATTCTATTTATTAATTTCTGAGGTATACAAATTTGTTCAGGGATTACCCAGTATAATGGAGTTGTTGAGGAGAGAAATTAGGTTTGATTAAATGAACGAGATATGAAGACACTAATATAATGTAGCTAAGTTTACACTAACTGCACTGGACTTTATAATGAAAATGATAGAATGAATGGTGTGAGTAAAGATATGACACGATGCGATGTACAGTTGTATGGTTGTATCTGATAGATCCTCTAGATAGATTCCCACTGGCTTATATACACAGGTTCTCCCACTCTAGCCTGCCTAAGTCAGAGAGTAGTCTCTGTTAACCAGAGAGTGTCTCTCTTCTCTCTGCTGTGGTTACATTATCTTTGCGGTACCATTACACCCAGTTATAAATTTCACATATGACTAAAACTTACGTATATGTAATTGTGTTCCATTTTGCAAATGTGTTTTCAGAAAATGGCTACTGCTCCCTATCTTCTGCCCAGTTCGTCCCATATAAATCTATTGGTTTCAAATCATGGGATTACTTTATAATTTTTAGGATTTTGCAATGTTCTAATTCTTGTAAAAAATCGTTTACAGATCTTACTTATATTGAAAATGTGGGTGGATCCGCAATGCTAGATAACATCCCATATTTTATCCGTCGTAGCGTGCATATTGGTTTTGTTTCTGACCGGTTTCTGATTTTCATCCATCGTCAGAGCAAATTTACCAAGTTCGTGTAACAGAACCATTAAGTTGAAGTGAACTCTCTACACAAACTTGGTGAATTTGCTCTGACGATGGATGAAATCCGAAACCGGTCAGGAACAAAATCAATATGCATGCTATGACGAATAAAATACCGGATCTTACTTATATGTTTGAGGTTGTAGGCATGCATAATACCATGTCGATTTTCAAAATACGTCTTTCCAGGCGATAGTATCTGATTTTCGAGAATATTCTTATGAACCGTTTCAATCATTACCCCTTCAATTTTAGATAAACTCTCAAAATTTTCTCCACCAAAATATGTTCAGTCACAGAACCAAGTCAGTGTGCTACTGTGCAAAACACTCTTTAGAAAAAATGACTTTCTTTAGTAAATTTTCGAATGAAGACGAAAGACTTTTTTTTATTGAACGGTATATAAGGGTGTGAGAGTAAAATTTCTCAAAAATGAAGAATGTGTGTGAGCTTAAATTTGATACCACCATAATAAGATCGGACACAAGGTTTCGGTCAAAATCCGAGTAAAATCGGTGCAATGGGATCCGAATAATTAAAGATTCATATAGGATACGAAGAGTGAAGAAGCAGACATAAAATGAATGAAAAATTAGTTACTCCCCCCACCTAAGCCAGACTAGGAAGAGAGAGAGTTTGATTCGTATAAATAGAGTGACGGCAAAACAGTTCAGAACAGTTTTACGACAATTTTGACCTCTGTACGCCCAGTTAGCAACTTTATCTTACTACCTTTTTATTACTCAGCCAGTCTGCCTCTTTATTATTCTCTTGCTACCTAACTTCTATTTAAAACTGTTAAGTCCTTGCAGTTTGTGTGTTCTATTCATTACACATTGTTCAGCATATCATCTAGTTTATTTCTAATCTCATTCGCAATCCATTATATAATCGGAAATACGACTCAATAGAATGTATTGGTTTTCATCATTGTAAAAAGACTCAATGATAATCTTTAAACTTGCCGCAATAACTTGCATACATATAGGCCTATTACTTTTTTGGAATCATTTTTTCAGGAATGTTAATTTTTATCCGTTCTTACAGTTCCATCAACCTGTTAATAATATTAAGAGTAATTAAAAAAAAGCATTGTTAAGGTTCCACTTGGAAGAAAATCTGTTTCTTGCTATAATTACTTAAGATTTTTTTCACCCTTTTTAACACAATGTTAATGGGCACTTACATAATATATAATTATCTGGAAGTAATAAAAAATAAGTACTCAAAATAATACCAGACCGTTGTTCAATAATCAAAATTAAGGTAAAAAAAATTCTGAAGGTACTTACTACCTTTAAAAAAAATATATATTACTATTATTTAAAATCACAATTATCTCCAATGATTTCTAAAAAGTAATATTTTTACTTATTTTATAAGGAATATTTTCTTTTAACGAGAATGAGAATATAAACGATATACTTAGAAACAAAATTAAAATTTGAAAGATTCAGCAACTTTTTAATATTTTTCATGTGTTTATTATAGCAAAAAAAAAAAAATCTGATGTGAAACACTCACACAACTTTCTCCTTTACTCCAGTTCTCAAAATTATAATTGACAAATTTTATATTTTGTGTACCAAATTTAATGAAATTCGTTGAAAACTGAAAGAACTGTTCAGTAAAAGCGCACATCCAATTTACTCTTTTTCTTGAAACTTGGAATTTCGGCCATCTATTTATTTCTAATTAATTTTATTTGGATGATAGAATTGTATAATTAACTATGATAGCACAACTATGAGAGACATACATGACCACTTGCCTCCACTAAAAGTGCCCTTAAATGAATTTTACCAGAGAAATGTTTTAAATAAAAGTTGTATATCATTGTATGCGTAGTTTATATAGGGAGTTTCAAGAAATGCGTCGGAGCCATGTTTGAGAAAATCGCGAAAAAGTAAAAAAAAAAAAAACATTTACTAAAGTGGTAAATTAAACGCATTTCCGGTCATCTGATTTTTTTCAAACTTGGAATTTCAACAACATATTTAATTCTAATTAATATTATTTAGATGACAGAATTGTATACTAAACTGAAATAGCACTTTAGAGAAAAACCTAACCCCACCCCTCCTCCAAAACTGACCTTAAATGAATTTTTCCAGAGTAATGTTTCAAATAAAAGTTGTAGGTAGCTCTTTGTACGTGTAGTTGATATGCCAAGTTTGAAGAAAACCGTTGGAGCCATTTTTGATAAAATTGCAAAAAATTAAAAAAAATAACTAACAAGTAAATTAATTCCGGTTGAGGAATTTTGACAGATAACGTACTGTCAGATCCTATGGTGATAGCTAAACGGAATATCAAGTTTGAACTTTCTACATTTTTCTTTTTGAGCTATGCTGTTTACATACATACTACACAAAGACACACACATACAGTCCATTTGCTAAAAACCACTTTTTTGGACTCGGGGGACCTCAAAACGGATATTTCCGGTGAAAACTCGATATCGAAAATTTGACACGATTACAATACTTCCTCTTACTAGGAGTAAAAGACAGTAATAACACATATCTGAGAGTATAATTTTATTAAACAATTACCAAAAGAATTTCTTAAATTTAATGTTATTCCTGTGGTATAAGTCTTGATTGATTGAAACTTAGATAACGCCATTCGTTTCGGCATAGATATGTGGTTTCTTCTATGCCTTTTTTATTAAATAAATAATAAAAGATCAACCATTTACTTTCACAAATTTTTTAAATCATATTACTTTGGACGATAACCATTCCAAAAGTCTAGACGATAAGCATTGTATAGTATAGACTTATATACTTTACTTTTTACTTTCTAAGTCAGATGCAAAAAGGAAGTGTTGTGAAATTATCTCTTTAAACTGGCATTTCAATATTGTTGGGCCTGACATAGCTGCATACGCGGCCTGCCATTTAATAGAATTCAAACACTTCTCTGTCTCTATCTGTCAGTTATATGTCGGTTATCTGAATGCCAAATAGCATTCAAGAAATATCACTTTTTCTTTTATGAATTTTGCATCCAAAGCTATGGATCTCTTATAGGGAAAAACTAATAGAATATATTCTAAGAATAAAAGCAACAATATTTCTACCACCGGAATTTATAATAATTAAGGCAAAATATATCTATTGACAATTCCTGTTTTTTTAAATAGTTTCTAAAATGTAATTGGTGTGAATGTGTTGTTGTGTGTTTGTGGTAGTAGTTGGTATTGCACGAGCGGTTTAGTAAAAGGGCTTGTGTTTGTAAGTTTTAAGAGAGAGAAGTAATAAGAATAATTAAGAAAACACTGGTAGATTAAATTAAATATATTCTTTAAAGATATTTAAATGCTATTCAATAACACAGTGTAATGGAATCAGATATTAGATGTAAAGGTGAGAATTGATGAAAAGGCTTTGTGTTTGTTTGGTTGACCGCGGCTGTCGGCCTCGGTTTTTACCCTTTGTTGATTATTTCTTTGGCGTACTTTGCCGATGTCAATGACTTTGCCATGTCATTACAACAGCAATATGCTTATAAGTAGACTGGACTAGTTGGAATAAACTCCTTATGTTTTAACTTATAACTTGGCACAGTCCTGAAAGGTTGTGTGAAAATGTCCAGCGCACGCACTGTCTTGAAAGGAAATGCCTTCTAATTGTTCGTTCTAATCTTCCTTGTGAGAAGAAGGGGTAGACATGCGGGGTCCGATATCTTTCACGGACCTCCCTCAGACATCTGGTTGGATTCCTCACTGGGCATTGTGGTTTAAGGAGACATCTCTATATAATGGGACTCGTGCCTGACCCCTTTTGTAGAGTTTGTGAGACTGAGGAGGAAACACCCATGCATCTGATGACGAATTGTTTGGGTTGTGAGGAGATTAGGTTTAGGACTTCGGCCGGAGTAGGATATCGGTAGAGGATCTTAAGCTGTGTCCTTTTAAGGTTTTGGTCCGATTTGTTCGGTCTGTGGTGAAACTTAGATGGTTAAAACCTGGGCCTGGATTTTCATTCTAGTCCCAGTGGTTGTTATTCTTTAGGGGTGGCTATAGGCCCTTTGGATAGCGTAGGGTTTGCCCTCCCCTTCTGCGAATAATAATAAGGGGTAGACAATGCTATCAAGTTCATGAACTCTAAAAGACAATAGTGGTCTTCTACCTGAATAGTCCTTTTGCAAGGGAATGTCATATTTTCTTCATAATTTTGATTTTTTCAAATTAAATATATTTTTATATTTCTGGGATTCATCACATTTCTTAGTGGTTTGCACTATTTAGCATTACGAACTTAGATCACTCTAGGACTAAGCATCACTCACCGTTTAGATTTCAGCAATAGTTCGCTTTATTTTGTTCAGAAAGTTTTCACGAAGATGAAGTTTTTGTAGCCAGTTTATATTGGAATTGTGGAAGTGATGTGGAATAAAATTTGTCGCTTAGGGTTGTGAAAAATTACAACAGGAATAAAAATCGAGTTTCGGATCGGATTTCTTGTGATGATTTGAAAGTCTTATGAATAGATTTTTTAATTTTTAATATAGGGAATGTTAGTTCGTTATTATCAGAGTATGTTCAATTTATTGTTTATTCAGTTATTGTTTCTATTCAAACGAGACTCTGGCAGACGGTTCTTAACCATGCCATTTCGTTTATTGTGGAAGATAATGTATTAATTTACTTATTTGTGTGTAAATAAACAATTATTATTATTATTATTATCAGAGTATGCCAGAAGGTAACTTATTAGAAATTGTGATATGATATTATGGTCGATTTCCTAAGAAAGAAAGGCAATTTTATCATTCATCACTTACATTTTTGATGTTGTCACTCTTTTGACAAGTGGTACAATTTAGCAATTTGTTGAATAAAATCAATAAATCTGTTTAAAAATTCTGATCATTTTTGTGGTTCTGTCCGCATGGCTGGCAAGCATCAGAGATTTTTCTGTGATAGTCTGTTTCATTTTGTGATCATTGACCGATTTCTGAAGTTCATCCATCATCGATTACTGTATATCAAGAACGAGTGCTATTTTATAGCCGACGCCTGAAAGCGGTCGATGACCGCTAAATGAAGCAGGCAATTACAAAAAGAATTCTCTGATGTCTAAATTTATTAGTAATTTTTGTTTATCTCTAAACAAGGGGGGGGGGCGATATTATATATTGAGTTGAATTTAATCTGATTGTATTTGGAATAAATTTGATCCTTATTTAAATAATGGTTGATCCGCTTTATTGAGCAAAAATTTCTACTTCTCTCCCAGAATGAACCAGCTTACAAACATTCTGGACCCGTTTTCCAGCATTTATAACACTAGTTCCCTTCATGGCTATTATAAACAAATTGTTATTGAGGCGCACTTATAGAAGACCTAGAAATTTTTCATTCTCATTCCTATATTTGGAAACAAAATTCATGATAAATCATTCTTCCCGCTATAAAGTGCTTCTTTGTAGTAAGCATTATTTCTGCAATGCCACTGAAAGTGGGACATATTGCCTGAAGCACTTAACTTTTATATTATTCAGGAGACATACCAGTCAGGAACTTCTATCCCAGCTCGTTTCGTAGGTTTATTATGGCAGAAAGTCTATTTCAAAATATTTATCCTTCAGCATTCGTTTCTTTTGCCTTTTGGCAAGGTAATCTTATATCATTTTTGCTTCTGTTGGCATCCCTTTTTTTTTTTTACGGTAGCAAATTTTAAGCTCCAGCAATTTGAAGCGACTAGCTCATCTCTTCAGGTTCATTATTGCAGGTAAAAGTTCTACATGTTTAGCTTCTTTAACTCGCTTTGTTTTACTATTCCTTTTCTTTGCGAAAATCTCACAAGCAGCCTTTAATAAAGTTTGAAACATGAATGTGAAAGATGAATACAATATCAGATGTAGGTATACAGTAAAAGGCGCGTCAACATCTATGGACATTGGCGCCCAGAGCCTTCTCAGTGCTCTACCGGCCTCCAGACAGTGTTCTCTTGTTACAGACAACACTGTTCATCACCGGACAGTGAGCTGTAGGGGCTCCTAGGAAGAAAAAATCTGAGGGCAGAACAGCTGGACTCGAACCCTGGTCATCCGTGTGGGAGTCCAGTACGCTAACTACTCAGCTATTCCCTTCCTTTGAGATTATTTTAAGTTGTACTAAAACCACTTTTTTTTTAAAAAAATCTTGTTTTCGTAGTGTATAACTTTCTTTAATTAATTTAATATTTCTGTGGATGTAAATATTGTGGTGATGTCTTCCTAATATATTAAGAAAAGTTTTACGGCGATTTTTCAAATTTTTCTTTTTCACAAAAATTTAACTGTTCATTTTTAAAAAGTTACTGCTGGGCTAAGAGTGGTTGATTTATCTCGTATAATCTTCAAAAATATTGAGTATATGCTCAATACATTTGTGTGAGTATGAACTTAAGGCGCAGGATTTTTTTTTTATTGTTAGAATTTTTTATTGGCATGTTTATACTTCAAACTTATGCTTTTGAGTAAATACTCATTTTTCACATTCTCTAATTACTATTAGAAGAAGAATTTCGATCATGTCAGATTTTCAGAATTGAGTTTTCACCGGAAATAATATACATTTTGAGGTCCTTGAGGTCCCAAGAAAGTGGTTGTTGGAAAGTGATCTGTGTGTGTGTGAAGAACATCTCATAAACGTAAAGTTGCACGAAGTTCAAAACTTGGTATTCCGATTCACCAGATTCTGGTTTCATCTGGTTTTTACATCAGATTTTTATTTATACTGTAGTGGAAGGATCAAATGCAAAAGTGAAATAATTTTGGAAAATAAAATAGTGAATTTTAACTACTTCAAATAGTGTATTTTAGTGAAGGGGAAACAGTCAGGTACTATTAAATTAAAGGTCAGTGCTATTGAAGAGACAAAAAAGGACGAGAATCCGTTAGGGTAAAACAATGCCATTTGGCCAACTGTTTTGTAGGAGAAAATCCCTCCCGCTAGAGCAGAGCATTCTTTAGAATGGTAAATTCTGCTTTCAAAGAGAACAGTCTAAATCAGACATTCAACCAGAACACTTGTCTTAGAAGTCGTTCACTTAACTTCAGTGCCAGTTATAAGAGTTTAGTATTTAATCTAGATAAATAATTGATTTAATGAGCGTATTGTTGTGATATTGTAATGTATTTAAATTCATTTAGAGAATAAGATATTTATTTTAAAAACATTGGTGATCTCTTGATTATTTCTAATACTTCTCTCTTTAAAACATACACACTCACAAGCCCCTTTTACAAAACCGCTTGTGCTACAATACTTACAAACATACAACAACACACATCACACCAATCACATTTCAATACCATCTATTGAGCATAATAAAAGGATAAATTTTTTATTTTGTATCCTGCACACACGCTTATTATTATCCTCTTGTTTATTAAAGCAATTTTTCATTATCTCTATTTACTACAATTGTGATGACGTCTTTATAAAAGCTTTTCAAATTTCACAGACTCTAAATACTGTTCTCCAAGATGAAATATTATTTTATTTTTATCTTTAATAGTTTCATGTTTTGGATTATAGGAGGAGTCTGTATTTCAAAAGTATACAGAAACAGAAATTGCCTTTTATCTATTTATTTATTAGTAATCCATTTTTTTAAATAAAGGATATTTAAACTTAATTTTAGTGTAATTTATTTATTTTTCTCTTTTTTTCCCTTTTTTATTTGCATTATAACTGTGACAAAATGCTACTCTCAGCTAAAAATATATTTATTTGAATTTCCAACATAATTCTGTGCTCGCTAGATAACAACAACTGAAGTAAAAAAGTTTTGTATTGTAGATTTATTCTGTGCAAAGCACCTTTTGAAAGACGATCTAAGTATCAGCTTTTCATTGCAATTTATATTCCTTTTAAACAAGTTTTTATTCTATTTTAATATTCTGCTCTTATTTCTTCTATCTTTCATTTTTTTCCCTTGACGCTTGACTTTCTCTGTTTCTTTTTATATTTATAAAATAAATCTATTTTATTTCCTTACCACGAATAACAACATTAAATTAACAATATAAACTGTCTAGAAGGTTGTTATTTAATATCGATTATAATTTGAAGATTTAATTTTTTTGGGGGGGCGCATCACCTTCTAAGGTCATCAGGGCACCTCAATATGCTTCGTTCTCCAACCTGACCGCAAGACCTAGGATGGCACATATTCATCCTTTGTGGCATCCAAATCAGTGCCTTGCCTAGCAAGGTATGGTGGAGGCTAATGTTATTGAACATAATAGCACACATCACCTGATTTCATCGATCATATCTACTAGGGGAAGTGTGGATCTCTCTTTGTGCCATCCCTTTTTTAATTATTAATTATTTATTTATTTATTATGAAATATTTAACAATTATATACATAATAAATTAACTTGGAAGTTCTGGATCTATTTGCATCTTATAAATGTGGATTTTTTTGCAAGCAGATAATAATTGACGAATTTTATATGGAAATATATGATAACTATCCTGAAGAATCTAAGTAACCTATCCTAAAAAGGCTATTTGCTTGCTGGAAACTATTTTATTTTAGGTGTGCAGTACTTATTCCTGCACACCCTTAAGTGAACTAATCCTAATGTTAATGTAAACCTAAGGGGGTTGAAATACTTTTATAAAATTTCTTTCAACATCGAAATAAAAAACCTAAATTAAACATTCACCCTAACATGCTCGCCAATAAATACATTCTCGCTAATAAATACAATCACTCTAATGAATACATTCAATCTAATAAATATATTCTTGTTAATAAATACAATCACACTAATAAGTACATTCACGCTAATATACAAGGGGAAAGTACTCGATATTCCTTTCCTTTAGCATAAAATAAAACTAACCTAATTGGATGAAGTACTCTTGAAGATTTATTGTTATATTTCTAACTTTAAAAAAAATAGAGAATAATTCTGGCTGTGACCCAGTTTAAAATAGTATTTAAAAAAAAAATGAAAACTTAAACAAGTGGTTGCTATGGAAACCGACCTTGGGGATGGTTTTATTGAATAATAGAAATGTTTGAGAATTATTAGAAATATCTTCTATTTTTCTCTTTTTTTTTGTAATTCTTATAAATAGAGGTTATCAGTACATTGTCTATATTATTTCCCATGGTTAAAGATTTTCAAATGGTAACCAATATTATTGGAGTGTTGAAAAGTTATCCAGTTAGCAGTTTGATTTGATGACGTAATGGAGTAGTATTTCCTAACGTGTATGTGTCGCGAGAATTTCTTGCGAGTATCTTTTGTGTTAGCAAAATATCAAAATTTATATTAAAAAATTAATACAACTTACTAATAATAATACAATTTATTAAAAATCTGTGTGAAACACTCACACAACTCTCTTTTACACCAGTTTTCAAAATTGTAATTGACAAACTTTATAGTTATTATAACAGAAAATTTAATGAAATTCGTCATTTTTTTCGATGGAGAAAAATCACAAAAACTGAGAAAAAAATTCAGTAAAAATATACTTCCGGTTTACAAATTTTCTTGAAACTCGGAATTTTAACAACATATTTAAAAAGAAAAAGTAAAGTAAGGCCAATTTTTTCAGGCGGGCTTAACGTCCAACTACCAAATTAGGTGTCGTGGACGGGGGGCCGAAGCACCTACTTTACTGTTAACATTTTTCATATCAATATAAAATTTAGCAGTTATACGCTGGACTCGAACTGGGGTCCTCCCACTTACAAGTCCATGCTCATAACCACTACACCAACACTCGCTGATCGCTAAGCCATCAGCGAACTCAAGTGTGTCTAAAAACATATTTAATTCTAATTAATATTATTTAATGATAGAATTATGTAATAAAATGAACACTTCAGAGGTAAACGTAACCTCTCCCTTCCCCTAAAATACCCTTAAATCAATTTTCCCGAAGAAATATTTCAAATAAAAGTTGTAGATGTTTGTATGTCTAGTTGATATTTAATATTGAATATTTGATATTGTCTAGTTGATGATATTTAATATTGTCTAGTTGATATTTAATATTGAATATTTGATATTGTCTAGTTGATGATATTTAATATTGTCTAGTTGATATATTGAAAATTTGACAATAGATTACAATACTTCCTCTTACTAGGAGTGAGAGAAAGTAAAAATACATAAAATCTAGAATAACGGATTTATGAACAATAATTGTAATCATGTCAAATTTTCAAAATCGAGTTATCGCCGGAAACACATGTTTTGAGGTCATCTGAATCTGAAAAAGTGGTTTTTAAAAATTGTTCTGTGTGTGTGTGTGTGTGTGTGTGTCTGTGTGAGTGGTCAGTATAAGTTAAAAAGCAAAAATCGCAGAATGTTCAAACTTGATATTTAGCTTAATCATAGCATAGGACTTGAAATAAGGGGGTTGGAACAAAATTAGTCAACCGAAAGTGCCACATTACTTAAATGGTTTTTCAGTTTCTTGCTATTTTCTCCAAAGACTCCAACGTTTTTTCTTTAAACTTGGCTACACATATAAAGGCTTGCAAGTTTTATTTGAAACAGTTCTCTGGGAAAATTCATTTGAAGGAGCTTTTGGGGAAGTGGTGGAAGGGGTTATGTTTTCCCTCTAAAGTGTTATTTGAATTTATTATTTAATGCTACCATCTAAATCATATTAAACAGAATTAAATATGCTGCCAGTATTCTGAGTTTGAAGAAAATCGGTTTGGCCGGAACTGTGTTTTTACTGAACAATTTTTCAGTTTACTGAAATTTACTCGAAAATAACTTCAACAATTTTCTTTAAACTTTGTACATCGACTACACATACAAAGAGCTACAACACTTATTCGAAACATTTTTCGAAAAAATTCATTTAGGGTGTTTTTTTTGGGAGAGGGGCGGTGTCATGTTTTTGCTCTAATATCCTATTTTAGTTTATTAAACAATTCTAAATAATTATTAATTATAATAAATATTATCCTTTAAAACAGTCCGGTTTTTACTTTCAGCTTTAGTTTTTGGAACCAGTATATATTTTTATATGGTAGGGTGGTTAGCCCTACGCCCAACCCCCAACCTGGAGGACCAGAGGATTTGAATTCAGGGTTCCCTCTTCCCTTAGGCAAGTTGCCTTCACCACCTCTGTAAGCCTTGCCCGCCCATGATGGTCATTCAGCATTACCCAATGTGCACCACGCGGAGGCGAGCTACACTACAGCCAGGAAGAGCGGTATTAGAAAAATATTAAGAAAATAATCTAGATCTTCACCAGCTTTACGTAGATTTCAAAATGGCTTATGATACCATTTCATGTACAGGGCTTATTAGATGTCTAAAATTCCTGCAAGTGCCTGCGAAAGTGTTTAGACGGGGTGAATATGTCCGTAACTAACACCGTAGCTAAAGTGTTGGTGCAAGGCAATGTGTCTCAGGAATTCCCAGTAAACACTGGTCTAAGACAAGGAGACCCAATCTCAGCCTATCCTCTTTAACCTGGTGCTGGAAATGGCAGTAAGGAAAATAACATCCAATACTGGAGGCACCATATACAACCGCATGACCCCAGTACTTAGCCTACATAGATGATGTAGTGCTTATTGCAAGATCTGCTGCACCACTAAAAACTGCGTTTAGTGAGCTAGAGGAAGGACTTGCTATTTTCGGGCTTCGCGTCAATGAAGAGAAAACGAAATATATGGTAACTACAAGAAGACAAAGGAACTTCAAGAGAACTTCAAGTCGAGCCGTACCGTTTTAAAGGGGTAAGAGAATTTAAATATTTAGGAACAACCCTTACGGCCAAAAATGAGGTCAGCAATGGCATTAGAAGTAGAATTTTAGCCGGAAATAGATGTCTGGGGGCGCTAAGATTGACGCTCCGTAATAAGTATGTCTCCAGGCAAGCTAAAGTTGCCATTTACAAGACCATTCTCAGGCCAATCGTTATATATGGTTCTGAGACTTGGACATTGACAGTAGCCGACGAATATAAACTCAACTGCTGGGAAAGGGAAGTGTTGATATATATATACGGGCCAACAATGGAAAACGGCGTTTATCGGTGCCGAAAGAACGCTGAGTTGAAGCAGCTCTTTAAGGAGGACGATTTAGTCACAGTGATAAAGTTGGGAAGATTGCGATGGTTAGATCACCTCCACAGAATGGAAAGAGAGAGAACGCCTTGGAAAGCATATGACGGTCACCCGGGCGGCGGAAGACCAAGGTGCAGGCCCCGACTGCGATGGTTGCAGAATGTAGCGTCTGATCTCCAAAACATAAAAGTAAGGTGTAATGTGATGGTGTGGATGTGTGTATAGGTAGCTTGTGGCGTAGCGTTTTAGCGAAGAGGGCTTGTATGTTTGCTTGAGATAGATTATAAGAATTAAGAGTAATTAACAACACACTACTGTTTTATAAATAAATATATTCTGTTAAAATAATAACAACTTATTTGGTTTATAAACTTATTTAATTTATAACTGGCACAGATACTTAGAGAGCGATTCCTGAAGCGTCCTGTCTGAAGGTAGAGTTAAGACTCTCTACTCTTTACTCTTTTAAAGCTGATGGCTCTCTTCTTTGGAATTGCTCTCTCTCTCGCGGGGGAATTTTCTTACAAAGGTTTGCCCTAACGGGATTTTGTGCCTTTGTTTTTCTATTTAGTAATGACCAGATTTAATATACCTGGTCCTAAAATACATACTTTTTGAAGGTAAATTCACAGCACTAAAAATTATAAAATATTAACAAAAATACAATTTTGGATACTATAAAATATTCAGAAACTTTAAACTGTTATTTTTCGATTTTGTTATTTCACTACAAAGGCAATGGAGAAGAAAGGTTATGGACAGGGACGTCTGGAACCAACTACTACAGGAAGCGAAGGTCCTTCAAGGGCCATAATGCTGCAGGAAGATGAAGAATTAAATATGTTGTCAAAAAAAAATCTGAGTTTGAAGAAAATCGGTTTGACCGGAAGTGCGGTTTTTTACTGAAGTTATTTCTGTTTTCTACGATTTTTTTTTTTTCAAAAGGATTATATTAAATTTATTACACAAGTATAAGTACAGAGACCGGTCATTTTTATTGTAAAGTTTTTCCTAGAAAGCTCATTTAAAGACGTTTTTGGGGAGGGGGAGTGTATGGTTTTCTCAAAAAAGTCATTTTATTAAGTTTAAATTTTTCAATTGATAAAAAAATTGAAGACAATTAAACACATTTAGTTAAAATGATAAGGCTGAAGATAATTTGTCAATTATAATCTATAAAGTGGAATAAGAGAAAGTCATGTGAGTGTTTCACACCAGATTATTTTGTATTCAATTTTTTGTTGAGAATAAAAAGGTAGTTTGTTGGTAACTTTGAGTGAAGGCCTCGAGACCTAAGTAGTAAATTAAATTAAAAAGAAGATGGAGAAGAAGGACAAAAAAAAAAACTCACGGAGATAATGAAGTAAACCCTGAGCTGTTCATTACATTAATCGCTTCTCTAACGCCATCTTGAAGAGCTTACAAAAAAAAAAATCTTGAAGGGAGTAAAAAAAATAGCAGCCTAAGGCTGTAGATTTCTTACTCTATATTGGGCTGATTAAATAAATTAATAATAATTATTCTTTAGGCTGGATCCCAGTCTCTTACTCTTCATTTTGGTGGATAATTCTACATGATATATAATGCAGCTTTTTTTTTCTCTCTTTTTTTTTTTTAATTAATTTTAATTTTAATATTAATGATTCCTTTTTTTTTTGGTAATTAATGATCACTAAATCTTCAACAGTATTAAATTTATGGTCTATTATACTTTCAGAAAAGACACATAAATTTTACAGGACTCTCAGTAGCCTTTTTTCCACATTTCTAACTCCCAATTTATCTATTATTTTACAAAAAATCGATCGCGTTATTCAATATTGACTTATCAACAAATTCAACAAATCAACATAAGAAGGCTATTGCAATATAAGCAAAACAAAAGTTTTTTTTTACAAACTTTTTGAGGCGAGCTGCTCAACCGAATAAACTGATGGTTTGCTTACAATGGTTTGTATAAAAATGGAGTGAAAAAAGTTTTTTCAAAGAGAAATTGTTTATAAAAAAAAAAGTTCCAAAGTCAATGTTTTAGATCTTACATTTCTTTCGAAATTAATTTGGAGTGTTGTAAAAATTAATTATAGAAACATTACCATCCTCAGACGGCCTAGGCCAATAAGTCTGTCTTTATGCATTTGTCTGTTAAGTTTCTGTAACCTTGTAAAAATTATTAATAAAAACTTATCTATTTATCTATCATTAGCAGTAAAATCGTATGGATTATACGGTTTATTACGTTTGCGTTGTTTTTAAATTAAAATATATCTGTCTTCATTTATCTATGAAGTATATATATATGGGATTTTGGAACAATGCATATAGTGAAAGACCGTTAGCTACAAACAATAGTTCCAAATAATGCCCGTCAACTATAACAACCAATAATTAAATTGAACTACCAAAATAATATTGAACTCATCAGAGACATTTTCCGTGGTAGCCTGCTTCATTTTGTGGTCATCGACCGGTTTCGGGCGTTCGCCCATCTTCAGGATGCGTTCTTCAGACAGTGTACCAACACAGACTCGTACAGAGACTTAGTTTCACACTAACTCGGTTAGTGTCGGAGACTCAGTTAGTGTGAAACTAAGTTTGCTCTGTGCGAGTCTGTGTTGTCACACTGTCTAAAAAACGCATCCTGAAGATGGGCGAACGCCCGAACCCGGTCGATGACCACAAAATGAAGCAGGCTACCACGGAAAATGTTTCTGATGCTTTCCAGCTCTGCGGAACCAACCACCACAACTAATATTGAACTAGTAGTTCAAATCACCTCTGTTACATATACAAACACCACTAATCAACTATATTAATTACAACGAGACACAATAACACTTTTTTATATAATTCAAAAACCATACGGTCATATTATTGTCATCACCATAATAAGATATATATATTGAATTTAAACTTTTCTGATCCTCTCTCAATCCCATTAGTCCTGTTCATTATTTATTTTCTAGCCGGAAACTTATTTTGCACAAGAATCCCAAATAGAACAGCGAGTTTTTGCGGAGTTTTCTTTTCCGAATTAAAACTTGGACTTTACACATCGTAACACAACATTCGAAGAAAGATGCCAGTGATCGCACCGTACTTTGCTGTTTCATAAATTTCCTTCCCGAATATATCCAGATTAGAAAACGAACCAATGGAGATAAATGAAGACCGATGAAAGCTCTCTTTGAAACAGTTCCTCACCAGACAGAGAATATGGGCATCAAATAGATGCCATGATTAGTGGTTATGACTGGTTGGTAATCAGAGATAAATGAAATCCTCATTAATACATAATAAGAGTAGGTTATATATAATGTGTAATTTTTCAGGAAAGAAATGATCCTTTTTTTTTTAAAAAAAAAACGCTCGTCTAATTTTTGACGAAAAATTGAACATGTTTGGAAACTGAGTCAATTAAGAAAATATTGAGATGTGGGATGAAGCATTTCATTGCACTTTTAAACCGACCTTAGTATGCGGCACGAAAAGTTCAATATTGTTGCATGTCAACGTTAGAGCACATCTCTCATATCTGACTTTCCAAATGTTAAATACTCAATTATGAACTTTTGCATCGTACTTCAGTCTTTCGAGTTTAGCCCCAACAGAGTACCATTTGTTTAGCGCGCTTTGATTCATTTTACTGAGAGGGACAAATTTTGACAGCCGATGAGGAAGTTGACATTGATTTTTTTTAGAATTTTTCCCGTCCAGGAACTCGTAATTTTCTAAATCTGGAATCGTCCTTCGAGACAATGAAGTACTATTTTGATAAAATACTAAAATTTTTAACTGTAACAATTGGTGATGTTAAATGTAACCCCTATAAAATAGTTTATTACTCTTTTTTTACGTTTTTATATATTACACACTAGGCACTAAAGTAGGAACCAAATCCCAGTGCAACCATCCATTTGGGTGAAAGCCTGTCAGCGGGATACAGTTTCCATCGATATTTTCTGGCTTTATGACTACTAACTAAGCTTCTCATACTCATAAGCAGAGTCAGTAACGTCGTAGCCACCGCAGAAATAGAAACCAGAATTTCGTAATAAAGGCGGAAGCGCTAGGCAATCAGTTACGCAAGAGCTTCATGATTTAATGAATTTGACAATACTTTATTGTGTTCAATCATTTCGGACAAGAATTAGTATTTGCATTAAAAATAGTTATTTAGAGTTTAAAAAAAAAACAGTTTAGTGATTTAGTAGGTTGAACATAAGGGATGACCTTTTTTCCTAACTAGCTAGAAAACCAGGTAACTGTTAAACCTCTATTATAACCTTTTTAACATAAATTATCAATGCTAGAAAACTCTACGAAGTAATAAAGCGGCATGATAATGTTAATCAAGCTTGACCTTTCAACTCACGATGTTTTAACCACGCTATTTCCATGTTAATTTTCTTTCACAAACATTAGGATTTGATTTAAATGGATTCACATCACTATAGTATAATAATAATAATAATAATAAAAATCTGGTGTGAAACACTCACACAACTTTCTCTTACTCCACTTCTCAAAATTATAACTGACAAATTTTATAGTTTGTTTATTTCAAATTTAATGAAATTCGTCGAAAACTGAAAAAACTGTTCATCAAAAGCACACTTCCGGTTTACTAATTTCCTTGAAACTCGGAATTTTGGACATCTATTTATTTCTAATTAATTTTCTTTGGATGATAGAATTGTATAATCAACTATGATAGCACTTTAGGGAAAAACATAACCCCACCCCTCCTCTAAAAGTGCCCTCAAATGAATTTTCCCAGAGAAATGTTTTAAAATAAAAGTTGTAGATCTTTCTATGTTTAGTTTATATAGCATGTTTCAAGAAAATCGTCGGGACCATTTTTGAGAAAATCGCGAAAAAGTGAAAAAAATCATTTAGTAAAGGTGGTAAAGTAAAAGCACTTCCGGTTATCCGATTTTTTTCCAAACTCGGAATTTCAACAACATATTCTATTCTTATTAACCTGATTTAGATGACAGAATTGGCTAATAAACTGAAATAGCACATTAGATGAAAACCTAACCCCACCCTTCCCCTACAACTGCCCTTAAATGAATTTTTCCAGAGAAATGTTGCAAATAAAAGTTGTAGCTCTTTGTATGTGTAGTTGATATATCAAGTTTAAAGAAAATCGTCGGAGCGATTTTTGAGAAAAACGCAAAAAAAGTGAAAAAAAACTAGCAAAGTGGTAATTCCGGTTGAGGAATTTTGACAGATAATGTACTGTCAGATCCCATGGTGATACCTAAACGGAATATCAAGTTTCAACTTTCTACGTTTTTTTTTTTTAGCGCTTCTGTTCACACATACATACACACACAGACCATTTACTAAAAACCACTTTTTTTGGACTCAGGGGACCCTCAAAACGGATATTTCCAGTGAAACCTCGATATCGAAAATTTTCACTCGATTACAACACTTCCTCTTACTAGGAGTAATAGAAAGTAAAAAGTTTCTTTAATAATTGCAACGTTACAATGTTTAGTTGGCCTGGCTAATAAAAATGGTGGTGAGAATTAAACTGATTAGGACTGAGAGGTCCTCAAACTTGTGGGTGCTAGACTAGATCCCATAGTGGTCGAGATAGCGTAGGCTTAATAGACAACCCCCACAAAATCTGGTAATTTTATAAGATTAAGTTTGGAAAAAAAAGTCGTTCACTTTCGAGGAAATCGGAGAAAAACTGAAAAATCGTCTTAGTAAAGTAGGCTCTTTCGGTTTTGGCCAGTTTTCGGTTTTTGGTCGGGTTCTCTGATAGAACTTAAACAAAATATGTTTGAAATTTCTGCAATTTTTCCGTTTTTGAGCTAGGCTGGACCAGACTACAGACCAATTTCTATAAACTATTTTTTTTTGTACTCTGGGGACCTTAAAACATATATTTCTGGTGAAAATTGGACACAATCTTAAGACTTCCACTTACAGCGGTAAGAGAAAGTAATACATACATTTGTATGACATAAGAATAGATTGGTAGTACGTAAGGGGTCGCCCATTTGGCGTAATCTTACTTATAAAAAATGTAAGTAGTAAATTGGCTTGTAATTTCTTTTTTTAAAGGGGAAAATAATAAAAGTAAAAGAAAATGAAAAAAATAAAGCGACAAAGAAGGGTTCATTTTCATAAATAGTCTAGCGTCATATGATTTAACCATGTTGAGCTTTGTGGAGGGCTTAGCTTTGCATATCATTTTTTTTTTTTTTTTGGTATTCACATATACTTAAAATGTTATGAATCATTCATATTTAGGATCTGCACTGCTTACAGTAAAGAGAGAGAGAGATGGCTGTTTCTGTCTACTGTGTTATCATAGCATAAGAAAAAGTCACAAATGCACTGCTGACATTTTAAGATTATGTCCTGTATTTTTATATTATTAATATTGCAGTAGGCAAGGATTTTACTGTAAGGTAAAGCCTTCTTTTAAGTTTGAACGTATATATATTTTTCTGAGTTCAGTTTTGCTGTACATATACTCATAAACAAACAGGAATGTGATGGATGCAAGAAAGTATAACTATTTTAATTAAAGAAAATAATCAAAATTATGAGAAAATACAAGCTCGTTCTCAAAAAGGGTAACCCAGGTAGAAGAGTACAATTACTGGGACTGTTCATCAACCTTGATGGCATTATACTACCCCCTTCTTCTGACAGGGGAAGAATTGAACGAACAATCAGAAGACATTCCTTCAAGCCAAATTTGTTGTAGACATCAAGGAGAACACATCAGAACTGTATCAGTTTTAAGTTATAACATAAGAGTTTATTATAAGCTTATTATTGTGATATTTTAAAGTAACTTAATTTCTCTTAAAGAATATATCTATTTTAAAAACAGTGGTGCTCTCTTGATTAATACTAATACTTCTATCTCAAAAATACATACAAGCCTTTTTACTAACCCGCTCACGCCACAACCAACTACCACAAATACACAACAACACCACAAACTAATTCCAAAAATTAAATTGATCTTCATACATTAAGAAAAGTGAGAAAATTTCGATATTTCTTACAAAAAAAAAAAAATATTAATAAATTTATATCATTGAGAATTATTGCATTAACAGTTCGAGTACAAACCTCGGGTCCGAATTCCCACAGGTTTAGATGTTTATATTATTGATTTTATTTTTGTATCTTCTTTATCTCTCTCCCTCCTCTTAGATACTTCTGTATCCAGGCGAACAAGATTTTATCATTTTAAGAAAGATTAATATTATATTTATTTCACTAGGAGAATAAAGTAAATATTTCTAAACTGGGTCATAAAAGACCTTGGTTAGTAACCTAAGTTGTAGTTACAGTTTAATACTTTGTAGTTTTTCAGTTATATACTTTTATATATTAATAACAGGGACGTTTCGACCTAAAGAGATCTTCTTCCGCCTATAAATAAAGAATACCTACTTCCTTTTTAATTACATTTCGCCATCTGTTCTCCAGTTTTCTTCAAACAGACTGTACTACCATGCATTAACACAGTGCGATACCTCGTAATCTATATTGACAAACGTCTGACCTGCAATCCACATACACGTCTAAAACAACAAGAACTCAGAAAACGCTACTATCTGCATGCAAGACTCCTTGACAGAAATCTAAACTGATATTAAACTACTGAAAGTGCTGAAACCGATTTGGAGGACTTATGGACTCGAATTCCCCATAAGAGGTATCTCTTTCATGCAGTTACTTGGGGAGTAGCGACCCCACGGGTTACCACAGCTCAGTACTCCATGCACTTCATCAGAACAGTACACAATACACTTAAACTACATACACTCTATACTTTACAGACAAGGACAAACATAGCACACAAACTAGGGTCTCTGTCCCTAGTTAATTGGCGAAAGCCAAGGGAGAAGAAAGGGATTAACTCAGTGATAGCGCGCTGGACTAGCAACGCGGTGGTCCGGGTTCGAATCCAGCATGCTGCCCTTAGATTTTTCCTTCCTACGAGCCTGTACAACTCACTGTCCGGTGTTGCCTGTAGCTAGAGAACGCTGCTTGCAGGCCGGCAGTGCATTGGAGAATGCTCTGGGGGGAGGGCACAATAGATCTTTCAGGTCGCAGTGCAATAATCCCCTACAACAATCTACAATTTACGGACTTGAATTGTGAGGTTCAGCCAAGTAATCCTACATATAACTCTCCAAACCTTACAGTACAATCTTAAGGCGAATATGGAAGCTTCATGCTCCACATTGCGTCTCCAAAAGAGAACAATAATTGTAAAAGTACATTTTGAAAAGATTTAATTTCGACCTTACACAAGTAATTTCATTCCCACCTTTCCGTCAAGCTAATCCTCTAATTTAAACCAGCTCTCATCTTCACGTCTTGCTGATAATCCCACTGATTACGCCACGCGATTTACTCGGCCGAGGAGGTCAATAATTGATTCATTTGGAATGAGCCACTGCTGGGTGGAACCTACTCTCATGTTACTGTATCATTTTATTTACTTGTTGCAGGAGCACTTGCTTCGGCAGTATTTAAAAAAAATAAAAAAATAAAATAAATTACATTGTTGTTATAGACATTTTTTATACAGCAACAACAGGCCTCCATATTTATTGATATAAATTATGGATATTATTTTACCTGGGGAATTAATTCATCGTTTTAACAATTGTTTTTATATTGTTTGGAAAATAACAGCCCTCACGCGTTGGTCTAGTGGCTAGCGCACTCGCCTTTCGTGCGAGAATCAGGGTTTGATTCCCGTGAGGGCAGAGTCGGTGTTGACCCAGCACTGTGCTTGGCCCTTCATGGGCTGTTGCTACAGGTTTTTTTTTTTTTTTATTAAGTAAATAACAGCATTAAAATGGTTGTTTGGAGTCTTTTTGTTGGTGAGTGATGTTGTAGCTAACAATTTTATTAGTTCGAGATAATATATATTACATTTGGATTCTTATAATTTGTTCAGAAAATTGTTGTCTAAAGAACTCAGCTTCAATTCTGGAATTTATATTAATAATTATGATCTAGATATTCTGGAATTATTTTGAAATAATAATGATTCGCGACCATTATATTATAATTGCAGGAGATCGCAAGGAGCGGTCAATAAAAATACACTTTTTTCAACATTATCCGACGTTCCGACCAATTTATTGTCTCCTTCACGGATAAAAATAAAAAACGGTTACAAGGGATTTTACGTAATTTTCATTGCTCATCTGGGGTCCGGACAGAGCTATCAGGTGAGATGTTGCTGTGTTTTTCATGGAGCTCTCTCAGGCAACTGGTTGGATCCCTAAGTCTACATTATGGTTTAAGGAGACATCTCTATGTAATTAGGCCTTTACCGGATCCATTTTGTAGAGTCTGTGAGACAGAGGAGGAAACACCCATCCATTTTATGACAGATTTTCTGGGTTGTGAGGTGATTAGGTTCAGGACCTTTGATCGAGCAGGATTTCTGTGGAAGAGCTTAGGCTATTTCCCCGATTTGTTCGGACTGCGGCGAATCTTAGATGGATTAGACCCGGATTTGGATATTTGTTCCAGACGACCCGTTTTGTTGTTGTTTTTCTTGGGCTAGCTATATGGGCCCTATGAGGCTTTGGATAGCGTAGGGTTCGGCACCTTCCCAAATAGACAAATAATAAATACATAATTTTCATGGTAAATACATACTAAACAAAACTTGAAAGTAACAGTTACTCGTTACTGAACTACCTTATCATCTCCATCCCCGAATTACATTTTTATTAAAATTGAAAAAAATACATTTATTACAACAATTAATACAATAAATTTAATACATTAATGTATACAATTTTATACATTTAATAAAATTTAAAAAAAAATTTATTTATTTATTTGCGATAACGTAGTTCAGCATACATGAGAAACTCTTTCAAGTTTGGTTTAGTGTGTTTTTATCATGAAAATTATTTGTAATCCCTTTTAACCGTTTTTTATTTTTTATCCCTGAAGAAGAATACAAATTGGTCAACATGTCAGATAATTTTTAAAAAGTGTATTTTTATTGACCGCTCCTGCCTGATCTCCTGTAATTATTATTTTGAAAGTATTTATTAATATAAAGGGCAACTTTTATTCTCAGTTTGGATATGATTGTATGACCGCTAAAAAATGAAGAAGCATCTATTATGGTATACCAGATTCAGTGTAAAAACGGTACTGATGAATACTACATAGGATATAACATTGATAAAAAAAAAAACATGAAAGAGACTCCCAACAAAATAAAACAAACATTACTGTAGCCAATACAAACATACCCAAACTGAGAGTAAAAGAAGCCCTTTTTTTCAACAAACTAG
>JAAEAF010008884.1:0-38243 GCA_011037195.1 Triatoma infestans | reverse complement strand
ACATTACTAGAAATCACCTTGTGGATGAGATAGGGCCCTTCATATTTCGGTGCCAGCTTGGCAGAAAAGTGACGCTGCGCATCAGAGAGAGGGTGGCTGCGTCTCCAGACCTTCCCACCTACTTTGAACGAAGTTCGTCTTCTTCGCAGGTTATAGTAATGCGCCTGTTTAGTTTGGGCTCGCATCATGTTTTCTTCGACCATCACTCTCAGCTCTTTAAGCTTCGCCAAGTGCTGTTGCCATCCTTTAGTTGGTGGTGCCTCCGTCGATTATTCAGGTAGTGCTCCTAAATTGTAATTTAACCCCGGTTGCATAAGCTCTCTCCCAAAATTCAGATAGGCGGGAGTACAACCTATTGAAGAATGCACGCTTGTATTTAGGGCAAACATAAACTCAGATAAAGAAGTGTCCCATGATTTATGATTGCAACCCACGTAGGCCGAAATCATCGTCTTTATTATCCGGTTGACTCTTTCCACCGGGTTAGCTTGTGGCCAATAAGGTCGAGTGCGGGAATAGGTAATACCGAAAGCTTTGGATAAATCTAACATAAGGCGATGGATATCAGGAGTTCCATTGTCTGTGTGTAGAATCAGCGGAGTTCCCCAGCGAAAAATTACAGCTTTCTTGAAAACCTTTATGACTGTAGCTGCATTAGCGGATCTTATAGGAATCAATTCCGTCCACTTGGAGAAGGTATCTTGGAAGACAAGGATGTAGGAATTGTTTTGGCTCGAACGAGGTAGAGGACCAATAATGTCGGAGCAAACTCTTTGCCAAGGACGAGGTGGTGGTTGAAGGTTCATAATTCCCACTGGAGCACGCTGCTCCGGTTTATGCATTTGACATGTCTTGCAGGATTTCACATATTCTGCCACGTCTTGATATAATCGAGGCCAGAAGACTCGTTCTTTATTCGGGCTACCGTTTTGTCAATACCTAAATGTGCTGACTCCGGCCTATAGTGAGAGGCAGAGATAATTTCCTGGCGTTCAGAGGGAGGTACTACTTGCTTCCAAGCGTCCACCGTATCCCCTATGGACCGTTTTATTTCATCAGGAATATAGAAATACAGTTTTCCTTGATCAATTTTCCAGTCAGGATAGAGAGATGGACATTTCCTGACTTGATCAAATCTAGTGGCATACCATATCTCCCGGGGGTCTTTACTTTCTGTAATGGAAGCACACTGAATACTAGATATTCTAGATAAGGCATCAGGGACATGATGATATGCTCCCTTACGATACACAACTTCAAAGTTATATCCTTGAAGTTCTAACGCCCATCTGGCTAATCGACCGGTTGGGTCTTTTAGGTTATGTAGATAGCGTAAACAGTTATGATCAGTGACGACCGTGAATTCATAGCCTTCCAGATAAGGCCGAAATTTCTTGATGGCCCATACAACCGCCAAACATTCTTTCTCCGTCACTGAGTATTTGCGTTCAGACGCAGTGAGACTTCTACTGGCGTAAGCAATCACACGCTCTTGCCCAGATTGCACCTGACTCAACACTGCGCCCACGCCTACTTGGCTCGTCTGTTTGTAGCATAAAAGGTAACTCAAAATCCGGTCTGGCCAAGATGGGAGCATGAGTGAGAATTTCCTTCAGGCGGTTAAATGCTTCCTCTTGGTCCGAATCCCAAACCCACTTCTGATCTTTCCAAAGCAGTTTGGTGAGGGGGTTGATTTTATCAGAGAAATTAGGAATGAATCGTCTGTACCACGACACCATTCCAATGAACCGACGCAGCTCAGACAAGTTTTTGGGTGAAGGATACTTCTTTTGGGTTCTACGTCCGGATTGACTTGTAACCCTTTGTCATTTAAAAGGAAACCTAAAAATTCCATTTCATAGCACCCAAATTCGCACTTTTCAAGATTCAATTGTAGACCGGCATCCAGAAGTCGCCTAATGACCTCCCGAAGGTATCGTAGATGAGACGGGAAATCCTTAGTGGCGATGATAATGTCATCTAGGTAGGCAAATACATGGGGGGAAAGGTCGGGACCAATAAGGGAGTCTAACAACCTTTGAAATGTTGCTGAAGCTCCGCAGAGACCGTACGGCATCTTCTTAAATTGGTATAGACTCTTGCCTAAGGCAATAAAGGCAGTTATTTCCCGGCTAGGTACAGAGAGAGGTATTTGGTGGAAGGCATGTGCCAGATCTAGCTTGCTTAGATATTGGCAGGATTTATTGGCTTAGATATTGGCAGGATTTATTGGCTTAGATATTGGCAGGATTTAAGTTGATCAAGGATTGAATTCATCAGGGGAAGGGGTAGTTATCTTTTTTGTTACTTTGTTCACACGGCGGTAGTCTACACAAAATCGGTAGTTCCCATTGGGCTTCTTTACCATTACGATCGGACTAGACCATGGACTATTTGAAGGTTCTATGATACCATTTTCGAGCATGCGGTCTATTTCTGAGTTGATAATTTCTTGAATTTTTGGCGAGACCTGATACGCTCTTTGCTTTATTGGAGGATGGTCGGCGACATTTATGACGTGTTCTATTAACGTAGTCATTCCTGTCGATTTATTTTGTTTTACTTTTAATTCCGTTTCTAACAGATGATCGAGGTGAGCTTCCTCTTTAGTGGTAAGCCGGCAGAGTCCCGCTAGACCATTCTCGATCATGTCAAACGTAGCTGCTTGGAAGGCATAGGTAATGTCTGGCATATCTTTGAAGTACCACTGTAGGCCAGCCACATCAAGTACTATGTCTATGGCTGCCAGTGAATCAAGACCCAAGATACAAGGTAAAGTAAAGTAAAGTAAAGTAATGCCTATTTTTTCAGGCGGGCTTAACGTCCAACTACCAAATTAGGTGTCGTGGACGGGGGCGGAAGCACCTACTTTACTATTAACATTTTTTAAACAAATATAAAATTTAGTTATACGCTGGACTCGAACTGGGGTCCTCCCACTTACAAGTCCATGCTCATAACCAATACACCAACACCCGCCCCTCCCAAGATACAAGGTATTGGAAGTGAAGGTAATATTCCAAAGCGCAAATTAACAATTCTTCCCTTAAGGGTTACCAATAAGGTAGTGGTAGAGGTAACGGTTTCCCTAATCCCATTTGCCATACTAACTGGGTAAGGCCGCACTGCTGAGATAAGTGCACCTAATAGTTCAAGACGATGCGAAGTAGCCGCATTGAGATACGATTGGGCTGCTCCCGTATCCACTAAAGCCAGAAAAGTTAAGTTTAATGAGTTACATTCTAAGAAAAATCGAGAATCAGAATGGGCAGGCCCAGAAGTATAAACAGATACTATTTTAGTTGGGGAATCGAAAGAAGAACCAGTTCCACGATTCTTAGTAAAACCGGTTGAGATTATGGAGGAGGTAGTAGAGTCTGCATTTCGCGAGCCAGGGTCGACTCTAGAGCCTTGACTCACGATCCGTTTCCCAGATGTGAACAGTTCGGGCAAGTTTTGAAAGTAACCTTTTGTTTCCCACAATGGTAACAAAATAAAATTTTTCTTGGCTTCTGGCAATTGGGGTATTTATGTCCTAGATCATGACAATTCCAACAACAGTTAGATGGCGGTAACGACTCTTTAGAAAGATCCTTCTTTTGTGTCTTAGACGACGAATTATTTTTAGGGGACTCCACTGTGTTGGGTGGTTTGGCCTCTACAGAAAATACGGAGGAGGAGTGTTTTCCTATTTTATTTTTATTTAAAGACTTCTTGTGTGACCCCAGCCCTTGGTATGCGGTATCGGGGCAAAGGGACTTTTCTTTAGGAGGTGGAGGGCGAAAAGTTTTAGACCTTTCCTCAAGTTGTTCGAAGTCCTGCCCTTTGTGAAGGAGATCGGCAATGGAAGTGACTTCCGCGAACCGAATGTGAAATTGATATTTAGGCAATAGATTTTTATAAATCTTTTCTAATTGTTCTGCTAAAGAAAGTGGTTTTGTCAAACGCTTCATCAGTGTACGAAGATTTATAACAAAGGTAGAAATATCTTCTTGATCACCCTGAGTTCGACGATCTATATCTCTTTTCAGTCGATCTTGGTAATCGAAAGGGAAAAATGTATTGCGGAAATTTCGTTCAAATTCTTCCCAATTTGTCCACTCAGATTTGTTCAGGCGGTACCATAATAAAAGTGTACCAGTGAACATTAGAGGAAGTCATGAGATGAGAGTAGCATCCGGAATGTTAAATATGGTACGACGTTCCTCAAGAATTATTAGAAAATCTTCCGCACTACATGTAGACGATCCGTCAAATTTAAGATCGGCAAACGGCATTTGGTAAGGGGAAGGAGATATAAAGTTAGGACCTAACATAGTAGGGTGACTCAGGACAGGTGGAGAGGTACTGTAAGTTAACGGAACTGTCCCCGGTAAGGTGGAAGGGACCCCGGAGGTTTGAGGGTCGGATATTATCCCCTTGTCTCCTTTTGTCATGTCTACGTCTGAAGAGACCGTCCACAGCACTGGACTATTTAAAAAGAAACTCCTCAGACGTTCTCTGAGACTCGCAGCGTTACCGTCAGTTGGGAGTGAATATCTCTGTAATATTTCTAATATTTCAACTTTGTTCAATTCATATATCCATTGGAGTTTAGGCGGTGGATCATGGGATAATTTGCCGTCAGGCATAGAAAATTATTGGGGAGCTTATACAATTCGCAGTCTGTACAAAACATAAAATAGATAACATGAAAAAAATCAGACAGAATACCTTTGAAATTATTAAAAGAAAAGAAAACACAAAATAAATTACAGATAGTATCGAGAAATATTATAAAGTAATATCTTTGTAAGAAATGAAATAATAAATATGAGATGAAAATTAAGCAAGCCTTATTTGAAGTAATTAGGTATAGAAAATAAATTTTAAGTTCTATTTGTATATGAAGTACAAATAAAATTGTAAGTAATAGAGAAAGAAAAATAAATGTAACTTATAAAATAAAATCTAATACTTGTAATTAAGAAGAAATAGAAATAGAAAACATAACAAAAAAAAATGCATTCAGATTAATAAGATAATAGATCGCTAGAAAACTTCAGTTTTCAAATAATAACAGGTAATTTTCAATATACAAAAAAAATTAAATAGATATCTAAGTAATTACTATAAACAGTTATGTACAAAAAGAAATCATCAAAAGACATTTATTTATTTTATTGTAAATGATTTTATCAAACTTATAGTGTAGCTATTCAAAACTAAATGAAATTATAATTTACGATATTAAAAGAAAAAGGAAGAAATAGTTAAATATCATTTATTAAATAGCAAAAAGTATTTCGATTTAACTTATTAAAAGTAAATTGTATAAAAATTGCAAAGTTATTTTCTTCTTTGAAGAAAGAAAGATTTACGAGAATCTCACAATAAACAAGTGAATAGTAAACAGTACGATGTTTTCAATAACTACACTTTATCATGTGAACTCATATACGTACTCTATAACTAGCGTACTTTAACTTCTTTTTGTTTATTCCAATAAACTAAATTATAAATATTTCTAATAAAGTAGAACTTATTTATAAAATAAATTTTCTTAATAAATCGTAATACGCTTTTAATAATGTATTATACATGTAAATTTAAGAATAATTATTAAAATTTATAGATGCCTGATTTATTATTATACCAAAAATGTATTATCTGGCCCCACGTTGGTTCGCCACTTATAACCAGGTTCCGGTTATTTTGAAAATTTCTCAGATATTCAGAAATTTTGTGATTTAAATAAAACAAAATTACATAACAAAAATTATTCAAATCAGAGGAAATAAAGAGATAGAGATAAAGAAACTACGTACCAGTAAAGACAAGCTTTTCTTCATTCAGGCAGTCTAATAGGCAATGAAAACTGTACATGCAAGTTCGAATAATACATATATTTTCCAATCCAAAAGATAATAAAAATAATAAGGAAGGTATACCTTTACAAAAGAAAATATTATATGATAAAACATACATAAAGATATATATATACAGAGAGAGAAATACGAAACTCGGAAAGTTATTAAATGTCCGAAAAGGCCTTGTATAACGGAAAACGGAAAACTTTCTCACAATTTTCGCCGGCAACCGGTTTTAGAGAGCTTTTCCGATAGATGTGGCCACTTGAGCTATCATACTCTACTGCTGGAGGGGGAGACGGTCAGACTCTCACTCGCCTTTCGCCCCACTCCTTAATTCTCGGGCCCTGCAGCGCCTTATGCGCGTACTTGGTTACACAATAAAAAGATAAATACTATTGAGTTGCATTATATTCGTTTGATTTAGAATAACTGCCATGTCAGGCGGATAACTTATTAGATATTTTTTTTCTAAAATTTAAATAAAATGGACATTCAATGAAAGTATGTGGCAAATCATTAACCACACTACCACACATACAGAAATTTATGTGATGAAAATAAATTGGCTCGGAAAAATCAAACAAAAGTGAAAATGTTTAGGGATACCTACAGTGGCGGCCCGTCAAGTTTGCAAGAGGGGGAGCTGCATGAGTAAAACGGAACATGTCTAAATTCAAGTCAATTTAATTAAAAATAAATTCAAATGGATATTTTTTAAGATATATTCTTTTATACAAAAAAAATCATTTCTCAAATAATATAAAACAAAAAATTAAATTATTTGAATATAAAATCCATTCTTCGAGTTCTAGCTTCACAAAATTTTTGAATAACTTTTTCATTAAAATTACTTATTTGAGAAAACATGTACTAACTTATTTGCTGAATTATGCTGAACTTATTTGGTTTTTATTTCAATTTTTTCGGGTAATGTCAATTGAGAAAATTTAATTTTTTTTTTTAATATTCAACATTAACACCCATCTTTGCCCGCAAGGGGTATCTTTTGCATCCAGTTACCACAGCTCACTGTCTAGTGATGGACAGAGTTGTCTATAGCTAGAGAGCATCACTCGGAGGCCGGCCGTGCACTGAGAAGGCTTCGGGAGCACAATAGATCTTTCAGGTCGCAGTGCAATATTCCCCTAAAAAACAAAACAAAAAAACACCCATCTTGATAAACCCATAAAATAATATTTATTAAATGTACATTTTTATTCTATAAAAAATATAATTGAATAAAGAAAGTATTTTTGTCGTGAAACGTTTAACGAACACAACACAATTTTTTTTTTTTGTAATATGACCTACACAATTACAATCAACGCTGTCAGACGGGCAGCTAAAATAGCTCTAGTTGGGTCACATTATTAAGGCAAACTTGTCGGAAATAATCGATTATGACCATTTTTTGACTCTGCGAATTGGGTCAACATCAAGCAACGCTTGATAAAATAATTATTTTTTAAAAACGGATTTATTAATGATATTTAAATAATAATGCAAAGATTGTTATGTTATTTATCATACTGTTATTTTTTATCATAAATGTAAAAATTAATTTTGTATTTATTTTCTGGAGGTGCTGCAATGTCGCAATGCTTATGCACCAGCCGCAACTGGATGCCTAGTATAAAGAAATCTTCTGCCCTGCAGTGGCGTTTCTCCATAAAATCAAGGAAAACTGAAGAAAGAAAAACAGTTTTAAAAATTCGCACATCCGGTCCTTTGGAATTTTCTTCAAACTCAGCATCTTAGCAACATATTTAGTTCCGAAATGCTGGATAACATCTATGGTTTTATCCATCAGAGAATTCTTCATTATGGTCGTTCTGACCGATTTTGCATTCTCATCCATCTCATAACTAACAAAATGAAGCAAGCTCTGACGGATAAAACCATAATATATTTATTTCATAATATTATTATATGAGGGTAATGATCGTATATTACGAAATGCCATATTAAAGAGAAGCCTAACGCCCAGAACCCCTCTACAATCAATTTTCAGATCATATGATAGAATGTGCACAAAAGTTTATAGAAAATCATTAGAGCTGTTTTTTACAGTAAATAGTAAATATCCGAATAATCCAATCGTAAAATGGTATTCCATTGGGGATTTTGGACGGTAATTTCCGGTCGGACCCCATTGTGGTTGTCAAATAGATTTCCTAAATTGTTCCGTTCTCAGGCGACTTCAAACAACTATATCCGGTAAAAACTCAATTTGACTTGATCGCAAACCTTTTTTTAAAACAATAAGAGAAAAATAGAAACGTAAATCGCAAACAGTTCATTCCGTAATCCCAGGATTCATTAATAACCAGACATATAATGAAAAACAGTAAAATTTCCGGGTTGAGACCGCTCAATTTTGATAGAATCCGACGTTTCGCCCATATTGCAAAGAGCTTCTTCACCTTGAAAGTAAATGAAACGATTCAGCGAATTTAAAAGTGAAATGGCCTATATTGAAGAAGTTTATGCAATTGGGCGAACCGTCGATTTCTAGCTAACCATTGACGCGGAAACCTTAAAGATCAAATACACTATTTTAGTATTTTAAATAATAATATATCGGAATTTTCTTGAAAGCTCCATCAATTTCATACAAACGGTGAATAGAAGTTTAAAGTTTTCATTGAAATTATTTTTCCCCACTGATTTTAAGAATTTCTGAAAGAGCTAGACATTAAGATTCCATGTGACGCAAAACTGAAACGGCAGTTTAGATTCAAGCCTAACGTTCAGATCTGCAGAAAACACTAAAATTAATTTTCTAATAAATTAAAATTCTTCTGGAACAATGTTTTTAATAAAAGCGATTGGTCAATAACTGTGTAGTTAGTATGGGAAGTTTCAAAAAAACGTTGGAGCTGTTTTCATGAAAATTGTAAAAAACTGAAAATCTAATTCAGGAAAAGGAGTTCACTTTACTTGAAGGAGTTCTTTGAAGGAAATTAGCCGAAATATTCCTATGGGATCCTGAATGGAATATCAAGTTTGAATTTCTTAGAATCTTTCGTTTTCAAGGTATTCTGTTCTCACCCACAGAGATCAATCGTTACAACTTTTTTTCTGTTCACAGTAACCTCAAACAAGTATTTGAGGTTTAAACTCAACTTTTTATATCAACAATATTATCCTTATAGCAAATAAATAAGTAAATGTCTTTTACCTGCTGCGGATACTGAAATAAGATACAGTAGTGTGAGTTTCACACCATTTTGATAGTTGATATTTTAAAAATATTAATGAAACAACACCCTCAAAGAATAAAGGGGTTAAAGCTCTTGCCAGGAAAGCTAAAGTTTTGGAATATTGAAAAGATATATCAAGAATCTGTACTCGGATGTAAGAAACGCAAACATCTTTGACAGTGATGTACTTGTGAGGAAACATTCCAAAACATAAAGCCAAAGTAAAGGAAGTTGAGGCAATCCCAGGCGAAGTCTGGAAATTTACATTCGAGGTAGTTTTCCAACGCTAAAGACCTAGGTCCTAACATTAAAAATGAGTGTAAATGCATACAAAAAAGATTAAATATGTAATCTCTTAAGTAAATATAAATATAGAAGAAGTTATTTTCTTTTTGATAATTTCACCGCTTTCTTCGTGGTTGTTGCTGATGATATCACCACGCCTTGATCCCTTTGTTTTTCTTCGCTGCAATAGCAACGTTATCCAAAAGCCCCTGAATACTAAACTGAGATTAGTGCTTTGGCAACATATAAACGTATAGTCCTCTTTTAGTTTCTCTCATTACAGATATTAAAAGAAGTATTACCATCACATTTCCGAAATAGAATTAACATCGGAAATATTTTAAATTCATCTAAAAATGAAGACAATATTTCTAGTAATTTTCGTGTTTGTTTTTGTATTAAGTGAACAAAATTTTTCAAAAAGAAAAAAAAATTGACACGATCGCAATACTTCCTCTTAAAGCAGTAAGCGAAAGTAATAATATCAAATAGCAGTAAGCGAAAATAATATCAAATAGCAGTAAGAGAAAGTAATAATATCAAATAGCAGTAAGAGAAAGTAATAATATCAAATAGCAGTAAGAGAAATAATAATATCAAATAGCAGTAAGCGAAAATAATATCAAATAGCAGTAAGAGAAAGTAATAATATCAAATAGCAGTAAGAGAAAGTAATAATATCAAATAGCAGTAAGCGAAAGTAATAATATCAAATAGCAGTAAGAGAAAGTAATATCAAATAGCAGTAAGAGAAAGTAATAATATCAAATAACATCCATTGGACTCAGTTCGTACAGGCAGTGTACAGTGTATCGTTCAAAATATGTCATCCGGTGTTTCACTATTTTCTTCTTCTGTCCACAGTTTTTTGCGATTTTTTCGACATTGACTCTAACGATTTTCCTTCAACTTTGCATACTAACTACCTACACATAAATGCCTAGCGCTTTTATTGAAATATTTTTGCAGGAAAATTGATTAGTTGGGGGGTTCTGGGGGAACTATTAAGATTTTTTAGAAAGAAAGTGATATATTTCTTCTACCATCAATATCTTATTATTAAGGCCCATTGAATGCACTGGAATTCCAAGTTTGAGGAAAATCGGTCAACCAGGAATATGTACATTTTACCACCTACATTTTTGAATTATTCAGAAATAGCTCGACAGCGGCACTACTGATTTTCATTAAAATTTAAATTCTAGCTGCGCATTTGTAATTTTTTTTTTTAATTTTAGGGAAGAAATTAAAGGGATTATTAATTAATTAGGGAAAGAATTAGGAAATAGGTACAGTTTACTGCTCGCTGGGGCAAGTAGACGTTTACTCCAAGTATGAAGTAAATGTTTCAATCAGAATTGAACTGAGCGAGACGATTAAGAGAAAATCGAGCGAATATTATTTATGATAAGTCGATTATTATTTACTTCAAATATCATTCATAGGTAGTTGTTCTAGCATTTTGCACTAGAAAGTCGGAGGCTCGGACTCCCAAATTAATCATATAATTTTATTGATAAGTAGTAACAATAGATTTTATTAAGAATACTTTTTTTTTTTTTGGCGCATCGACTGCCATGATCATTAGCGCCAATATTAATTGTTATTAATTGTTATTGTTCTTACAGATTTGGAGCGGTTACTATCCAGTTTACTGGCAAATACCTGCTTTGTATACAGTAGTTGGTTTTGTGCATCTTTTATTTTCGTTTAAAACATTCTTAATCACATATGGAACTGACGATTTGCTACTATGTGTTGAAACAATGCATTTTATAATAATGGTTTCAATAGTCATGTTTACGACTGTTAACAGAAGTTTATTTGGAAGGAAAACGGAAAAAATCTTTTGGTATTTATAAGATTTTTTTTAATTATTTTCTTTTGTTCTCATTTACTTGACACGAAACAATTGAGTAATGCACACATTAAAGCGAATGCAGATGCGTGTATGAACTGAGTCCAACGGATGTTATTTGATATTATTACTTCCACCTAGTAAGAGGAAGTATTGCGACCGTGCCAGATTTGTTGTTTTATTTGTTTTCAAACGAGATCTCATGTGTATATATTACAATAACGATTCAGAAGAGAATTTAAAGCCTAATTTATCTAAGGACCTTAATTCTGTATAAAGATTACGAGTTTAAATAAAAGTAATGATCTTTATTAACAACGTCGGCGTACATTCAGGGTATGCCAAATGTGCGGAAGCCACTATATCAATTATATTTTTTCTATAATTATTTTTTGACTGTATTTTGCATACATTTTTGTGAGGTTAAAGAAAGAAAAATCATTTAATCTCTTGGGTAAAATCAAGATATCTTATTCTACCCTATCACTCAAGGTAGGTAGTTCTCATCTACTTTTTTAATCTGTATTTCATTGAAATATACAGACGTATTTGAAAGTACTGTTTAGTCAGTTCAAATTTTAATTTATTGTCATATATGAATCTCACTAAATATTGGTGGGTTGCTGAATGTGGCTTTAGTTTGCATGTCTGTGTTATCAAGTCCAAAACAAATTGCTGTGAAATTTAGGTGTAAAATCCTCCAGAATCCATCACATTGACTGCCACGTGACCACCTGTGCTATGAGAGACACTTGTGGTCTTTCAGAGGCCCCGTGAGCTCACCAGTGACTCACACTTTTTCTCTTTAGGGAGCCGTGTGACACACAGTATTGTACCCACATCGAATTTTATTTAGACGCTTTGTGAGCGGATCACAGTAACAACCATTCTCCATTTACTTACATAGAGATGGCTTCAGTCAACACAAGTATGTGTTAGCCTGAAGTAAAAGGTTGTTTGGCATTTTATCAATATGCATGCTACGACAGGTAAAATACCAGATGTTATCCAGCATTGCGGACCCACCCACATTTTAAAAAAGGTTTTTTTTGGCAGCATTTATGAGTATATTTTACAGCTGTTTACTAAAGTTCCATCGTGTCCGCCATTACGTTAGACGTACTGTCAAATGGTACCGAAAAATTCTTTTTGAACTATTATTCGGCACATCCATTGTTAATGCACTAGTGCTTTGCAATTGAGCAAATAAAGGTACTAAGGAACCTCTAAAAATAGTAAAATTTAGGGAAATATTAGCAACACATTTGTTAAGTCTGAAAGGATCACAATATAAACAGCAAATATTGCAAATAATGCATATAAACAGTCATATTTTGTCATTTAAATTCATAAATAGAACAATCTGTTTTGTGGGCCGAAACGTTAATGTCATACCAAAAGATTAGCCAGAATTTCATGGTATTGGAGAAGGTGGCAGTCAAGAAGAACATGGCAGTCAATGTGCTGAACATTTTTTTCAGGAAAAATATTTGAAATGAAAATAATCAGTTTTATGATGTACCCAGTTAGCATTCCAAGTTAAAGAAAAATATTTTACTCGTTTTCGAGATTAATTCCGAAAAACTTATTGTGTGAAGTCGCATTTCCACCAATTTTTACGTTAATCTCATGTGTTTTTCTTGTTCAGGGCTTTTGATCATGGATTGCATGATTATGAGGAAACAATTGATGAAGCGTCTTTAGCTCAAATGGAAGAATTAAAACAAAATAAAGACCACAGGAAAAAAATCCTTTCCAGAGCATTCTCTGCCACCACATGTTTCCTCGCTTTCGCTTTGGGAGTGATTAGACCTACATTTTTCTACTTCAGTGGTAAATACGACAATCCAAAATATGATGATGGTATAAACAGGTAAGATGAGTGATTTATAGGTAAGGCATGTAGGCATTTATTGGTATTAAGCATGTTAATCATATTAATTTAGCATCATTTCATTATATAAATAATGGAGAGGAATAATTAAAAGTAAAATCAAGCTTATCTCGACGCGTTAGTATGAAGCAGTAATTAAGTCAGCCAGTGACAGTGATTAAGCTGAAAGGTAAAGTTTATATTGCAGCGTGTGAGTTTATGAGTGAAGTGGGGTGGTAACCGAGAGGTGGTGAGGAGAAGTGAAGAGAATAAGAAAAGCAAGGTGAGGTGAATAAGCTAGGAAAACTTGCGCCCAATGAAGACTATACCCTCGTAAAGCAAGCTATCACCATGTGAGGTAAGCTGATGAAGCAGTATAAAGCGATGCGGTTGAAATCTTATATTTTAATGGAGTACAGAGATACTACGAACACAAGAAGCAAGGCGTTAATAAACAAAAAAGGGAAATGTACTATGAACAGGGTGAATTCACAAGGGGGTAACACGTCATGAAGACTTAGGAAAGTATTAAAGAGAAAGAGAAGCAAAGTTCATAAAATTCATAGAAATGTGGAAAGAGAAATGGAGGAGGAGGCGGTAGGAAACAAGGGGATTAGAAGTTTTTTTGGAATAACCGTATTACTAGCAAAAAATAAGAAATATAAACAAACTTGTGTTTAGAGACGGCCGGAATTAAAGAGATTAGCTTAAGGGAAGGCGTACGTATGCAGGCTAGACGGGTACCCATCCTATCCAAACCAACAAGACATATTTTGTACTATGACACAACAATATTAATATTATTTCTATGCCTATACCTGTAAAAGCACGCTTCCTTTTTGTTGGGCCTTACCGATTTCGGATCCTTAACCATTTTTAGAATTTGGTTTAACTAGACAAAATAGAACACTGACTTCCACTTTTTTAAGTATCTGTCACATACTACACCGATTGATTGTGTGAGGAAAACCTCTCATAGATATGTATAATTCTACAAGTGAGATAGTATCTTGGGGACGGATGAAATGAGACTACGCCAATTGGATGAGGATCGGAATATTTGTGACTTAAAAAAATATGGTTGAAACACTCACCCGAGTTTCTCCTACTCCTCGTTTATGCAGTTATAGAACCTTACCCATAACCTCCTTCTCAAAATCAGTTCTCTGGACAAGTAAAAGTGATAGGTATTTATGTGTGTAGGTAATATAGGAAGTTTAAAGACATTCTTCAGTAAAGTAGCACTTCCGGTTGATGGATTTGCCCGAAATCTTCGTTTATGGTGTGATGGTGATGCCTAAGATGGTAGTGACCTAGTGCATTTTTACTTTCTCCTACTTTTGATATTTTATGTTCTCTGTTTTATGTTATCAAAAAATTGTTTTATTTACAATCCTCGATGCGCCACACTTGCAATACGCTCGCTTTCTTCTTTATTTTGTTTTCTTTCTTTGTTTTTTCATTTTCTCTTGTCTAAGTACCGTTCATCGTGCCAGATTTTGGAGTCCCCAAAACATAAACGATTTTAAGACGTAAAAACGATTTTTGGCGAATGGTCTGTTTGTGTGTGTTAACAGAATGTCTCAAAAACGAAAAGTCGCAGGGAACTCAATTCTTGGTATTCCGTTTAAGCACTAGAACTCCATAAGATACAAAGAATTAGGGCAAAATCCATCAACCGGAAGTGGACTTTACTTTTTTTTTCAATTTTTCGTGATTTTCTCGAAAACGGCTCCACTAACTTTTGTTAAACTTCGTGGACCCTCAACACACATAAATACCTATCTTTTTATTTGAAACATTTTCCCGGGAAAATTTATTTTTGGGGTTCTGGGGGGAACAGCAACGTTGTGTTTTCCCGTAAATGACTACTTCAGTATAATATATGGTTTTACTACCTACACAAAACGTTGGAAGCATTGATAGAATTCCGAATTTGACCGCAAGTGCGTTTACAGAATAGGTTTTTGAGATTTCTGGAATTTCCTCGAAAACGGTTGCAGTATTTTCTTTAAACATTGATGCTTGCCACGTAGATAGAAACGGGTCACTTTTATTTGAAACATTTTGGAAAAAAATGATTTTGTATTGGGGGCGTGTCAGTTAGTTTAAATTTAAACTGACGATACGAGGTATTGAGCAGTGGGTACCCACAATGTCCATTCACGTATATGTATCTAACCCCTATTGTGGAATATTTACTGGGAATTATTCCACTTGCTAAAGATTGGGATTCAGGTGGATGGGGTAATAAGAATAAGTTCCGAAATTTTCTTTTGAACTGTACATTTATTTCCGTCTCTACACGTAAAATACAGTGATAACCCGATTCCTGGTCTTCAGCAGGCAACGTTGTTGCGCAACGCTCTGGTAATGGCCTGGATAGTGATGTAGATAACATGCAAATCCTAGGTACTAGCGTCTGAAGTATGGATGCGAGAACAAGCCCTACAATCAATGGAGGACCAGCTCTAAACAAAGAATAGAGCAATGTTAATAAAAGAAAATACACCATTATGAAACACTACAATAAAAATAATGTATTTAAAATGCCACAATGTCTTGTAATAAGTTGAACAACTCCAATTAAGGATCAGATGATAAAGTTATACACCCTTGAGATAGGTGCTGGCAGAAGCTAATGTAGCATATGCAAAAAGAGTTTACTTAACCAAAAGAAATACCTGGATGTGAAGATTCCCAGGGTACGAGAAGTGAAGTAACAGTGCTATATCTGACTGGCCACACTGCTGAGTATGGCTGTGTTATTCAGCTATTAAATTCAACTGGTACTAGTTCCTTAAATGAGTTAATATAAGACATTAAATAATGAATCACACTGCACTTGAAGTTGTCAGTGATGCAAATTGGATCCTTCCAATTGAGTTGATGATTACAATAATGTATGCAATATTGTAAAATGCTTCTTTAAAGTTGCCAAGCCCTCAGCTAGTGAAGCAAGAATGTTCAAGTAGATACTGGCAATAATAATAATAGAGGAAATTAGGATGGAAAAGGACCAAATAACTGTTCTTATTACCAGCCTTGGCGTCCCAATCGATAAAAAATTAATTGCGAAGTTGCATAACCCCTCTTGAAGGTGCTTGTGACGAGATGTCTTCAATAAAATTAGATTCAGTTGTAAGAATTAGCTGCTTGGAGCTGCAATGATGTTGAGATCCGGTTTAAGAAACATGTGCTGTAGTATTCAAGATGGCGTCAGTGACCAGGAGCAAAACCAGTTGTTTTTGCCAAAATAGTTGTTTTTGCAAAAATAGTTCTTTCTATTTAGTGCAGTTAGCCTTGGCGTTTGAAACAGAACTGAACTCATTGAGAGTAAGTGCAGCCCAATTAAGCGCTGCTTACTAGATCAGACATGTTAGACAACATGATTTTTTAATCAATGCAATATTGTGCAAGGCACTAATTGTAATGTAGTATAAAACGAATAAAAAATGGCATGAAATTCTCATATAAATAGAATAGTAAGAAATACGACTGGATCAACCGTGTGACCAGTCAGATTTCAAACACAGTAAGGGGACCTCCCACAACTAATTGTCCCCGCCGTTACCATTCGCGTAGAAATACGCGACACCTATCATCTTTGTTTATCGCCCGTCCAACTAAAGTTTGTAAACATTGCAGTTTTTAAGAAAAAAAGTTTTTTATTAATAATGTTTTCGTATTCAGAGGACCCCCAAAACATATATTTCAGGTGAAAACTTAATTTGATTATCTGGCAAGATCGCTGTAAGAGAAAGTAAAAATATTAAATAAATAATTATTCGAATAATTAATAAAATATAATTGCAATGTACTGTACTAATTGAATCAGATGATTTATTCGTCAATTAGAATAAAAATAACAGTATATGCATATTTCTTATTGATTATTAATAAATTTTGCCAACTCTGATTATAACTACAATTATGTCCAAAATTATCATCAGCTTATCACACCAGACTTTATAATGTTTGTGGATGTTCTGGCATAGTAAGTGGTTGCAACAATATATGAGACATACAATTTTGTAGCAGGACATGAACAAGCTCGTATGACATACATGCCGGGCCGGCAAACTATCACAAACCAAGAGGAATCTTTTACCTGACTGTTAGGTATATTTGCATGAAAGAAGCGCTCTCTCTAATAGAGAGGCTGAGAAAGAATTCATGTGAATAAATATCTCCACTGAGGCCTTTTGTTCCACAGATCCCTCGTTCCTTTAGTGCAATCGCTTAGCAGTTTAATTTCTAACTCTTCAAATCATTCATCTTGCTCTTTATAGATGATGGCCACTTTGTTAGAACTCACCGAATTGACAAATTACATGACTCATAATATTGTGCTAGTATTGGACTTATTCAGCCGCAGTCACAAACACTCGTTAATACAATTTTGGAATTCAAGGAAGAAGATGCATTTGGGGCTCAATGGCAATCCCATTGCAGCTTACATGGACCCAATATCAGAAATTTCGGATCCCAAGTTTCACCAGCATTTTCATTGGTCAATCCGATTGGACCAAATGTAACTCGAGTGGCGGTCAAAGTGAACTATAACTCGACCGCTTGTAAGGTCTTAGCGGCTGTTAAGCTCCAACCATTGCCAAGCTTTCCAGTAGCTGTGACGTCATTTAACTCCGCAGACAGGTAATACAATAAAGTTGTCAAGCTCTACCAAACGGTTTAGGTTCCAATTAATTAAAATATAAATCGCCTTATTCTTACTGCTTCTACACTGTTACTCAACCCATCACTCTGATCAGTAGTTGATGCAGTTCCAGATTATACATACTTAGCCAGGATAAACTCACTTATCGTTTGGTTGGCTTCAACCACCAAATGGAACTAAATCGTCAAATGTCATCAACACTCTTTAATTTAGAACTAAAAAGAAATGCGTTGAGTTTGAAGATTATTATGTATTAAATTTAAGCTTTGCTCTCTATTAATTGCTCTCTACATATGTTAAACTGTAGGTACATATTAAAAGTAAATATATAATAAAACTGAAACAGAAAGTCTTGCATGAAAACTTTTTTAATAACTTTAACTATCAATTTCTTTAACAACTGGATCCAATAATGTTTTTAATGTATTATATTTTTTGTTTTTTCTCAGGTGGTTACCGGTTCCCCATTGGTATCCATTTGATTTTACGCTTTGGCCAATATTCGTGCTATCTTTAGTAGAATCGTATTATGAGATTATTTCCACTGCACTGATGGCCATTACAAATACAGTAATATTTCTTCGTATTGCTGAAGAAATGATATATGAACTCAATGTTTTAACATTACTGTTGAAAAACGTTTATGCAAGAGCTGAAATGATTTGGAAAAAAACTAAATTTCATAACGAAATTAAGAAAGATCAAATTTGGGCAAAATGTCTAAGACTTTGTCTCACTCATTGTGTAAAACATCATGCAGCCATCACAGAGTGTGTAATACATTTCATTAGCTTAATATTTGTTAAATCGAAGCACGTTTTTAGGAAAGCACCGTTTTGAATTTTGTATAATATTTAACCTATTTTTCCGATAGTTTTTCACCATTAACCATTTTTCCACCATTAATTTTTGATATTCTTGGTAGTATGTTACCAGTTTCCTTATCCCAGCGTCCTGCCCCTATTGGTTAACGTAATTCTTAAGTCCATCATCATTTCCAAACCGTTAGTGTGCAAGCTATTTCTTTAAATGTATAAAGAGTTGTCACTGGTCGCCAGATCAGGGCTGTAGGGAGATTTCAAACTTTCCCAGTTGGTTTCAAGCGATGATTATCTGCAAGTACACGATTCACAGGATTGCAAGCCTCGTCTTTTGTTTTGGATTGTACTCAAAAATTTGTTTTGTCTTAGTATTCTCAAAAATAAAGTTTTTTTTTACGCTCCCTTGGGCTCCAGAGCTCGCACCTGTAAGAAGCTGGTTGCTGAACTTTGGAATCGTGCTTATATCGAATAATGTTCGATCGCATACTGCATTTTGGAACTGTTGAAACGTTGCAACAATTTCGCTAGTAAATTTTTGACCTCTCTCTATAGTTCTGATCTGGCGCCCAATGATTACAATCTGTTAAATACTTAAAGAATGGCAGACGTTTAGAGATGAACCTAATAACGGTATTAATCGATGGTTCGTAAACTTGGACCACCTTCTTTCAGGGGGATAAGGAACTGATGAACGCTACCAGAAATGTCAAGTTAAGGTAACTATGTGAAAGTAAGTTAAATAGGTAGATTTTTTTTGTCTATTTAAAGCGCGTCAACATCTATGGTCATTAGCGCCCGGAGACTTCTCAGTGCACTGCCGGCCTCCGGACAGTGTTCTCTCGTTAAAGACAACACTGCCCTTTACCCCGGATAGTGGGCTGTAGAAGCTCATAGGAAGAGAAAATCTAAGGGTCCTAGAAATGGATGGCGCTGAAGCGTCGTGCCTATACTCTGCCGTCAGTGACAAATATTGTGTTAATCACCAGCGGTAATCTATAATTAGTTAGTTCGGCAGTGAATACATTAGATGAAATTATTGCTTTCACTCCTTAACAAAAGATTAAGTAAATTGAATGGAAAATATTTTTAGTTTGTATAAAAGTTACAAGAAAAGGGCAGGCCCCCTTTGGAATAATGGAGTCAATTATATGAATTCAAAATATTCTAATCAGAGTAATGTCATCTATAAAAAAAAAGCTGTTGTGATACGTCCACATGATTATGTTTTTTATCTGCTATTAATACATTCTAAAACAAAATTCTTTTCTTTTTTTTTTGTCATTGGCTGCCGAAGCTGGAGAAGTTTAAAACTTAAAAAAGAAGAAAATTATTCAAGGTGGTAGTTCATGTCCCTTCATAATCTGGCCACGTTCACATACTCTTCAAATAATTTTCTTTAAACTTGGAATTTTTATTAATGTTGACATAGTTGGCCTTAAATAGAGGGGGGATTGTAATTGTTGGTTTAGAAATAGCTCATAATGAGTGACTACATTTATATGTTAGGCCTAACTCAGAGATTTCGAGTGAACCCCAAATTTCGAAATGTGAGAGTTAATGTTACGTTTTTCTTGAAGCATAAATGTCTGGTGTTACCGAAAAACGTAATTAGCGTGGCTGTTGTTTGAATTTTGACAAGTAAGGTTTAATTACTAATTTATTTATTTAGGTTTTGATATAAACAATAGTTACGTTTGGCCGTTTTTAATGAAACAAGCAGCATGTAGGTTGGCTAAAAGGCATTTAACTCGCCATCCTTCCTTAACAGTTCCTGAGGAAGAACACCAAAGGTGTGCGTAACTTCGAATAAATTTTAAAGATGAAAAGTTTTTTTCTTGGCGCCAGCCAACCAACATTTTGCATATTTCATTTAGGTTTTGTTTATACTGTCAATACTTTTTATTTGAATTGTGTTAACTAAGGTCTGTTCCATTTACAATTCAACCTTATATTTCTTATTGATTACTTGTCCATTTTATTTTATGTGCCTTTTGAACTTATATTCACTATTTGCTGCAAGTTTTCTACGTCAGTGTTAGAATACCTTAAGTTAATTATTTAACATTATTGGTGGTTTCTTAATGCCAACCTCTTATTTAGTTTGCTTGTGTCAATTATTTATTATTTGAACCTAATTTATCATTAGCCACATGCCTCTCTACTCAATTATATTTTTAATATTGAGCCGCATCTCTTTGAAAAGATTCTCTTTTCTTTGGGCCATACATACTACAAATTGTATGCTATTTATTTGTCTCGTCTACTCAACTTTCTGTTGTGGCTTGTGACCGCCTTTGCCGTTCAACCCTTCGGCTCCTTGCAAAACTCCAACGATGCTGCGACCGAGTCCCGTACCGTTGACGATTCCGCTTTTCGGAGTATTCAGGATACTCTTGATAAGGCCTATTCGAATGATATGCTTAAATTGACCCCTTATGAGAGCCTATCCAAGTCCTTGAAGGACCTTTCCAAAGACAGGCTCAATTAAGGCTTGGATTCAATAATGGGATCTATATACCCAAATGAATTTCCATTTAAGTAAATTGGTTATCAAGTTAGATAATCATTGTCGAGTTCCACTCGACTTAGCATAGACCAATCACAATCCACTGCTCCATCCTTCAACTGCGGTGTTTTCCAGTCAGTTGTGCCCAAATTCTCTGGGCAATTCTCAGATTGGACCAATATTTATTTTCGGTTCAAATCGATTGTTGATTCTTGTGACATTGAATACATTGCAAAAGTTTCAATGTCTGGTTGATTCATTAGACCCTTAACTCTCGTAAACTAATAGCGTATTTGGAATTCAAGGAGGAATGTTTAAAGCGGAAATTTTGAAGAAGCTCTATGAGAACCCCAGGCGTTTGGTCACTCTTCATGCCTTTTTAACTTTTCTAAGCTTAATTCCAAGTCCCTAAGTGACTATTCTAAATTTGTGAATGAACTTAGATACTTAGTTCTTTACCGAGGTGGATGAGCATCAAGCTGTAGTCATGGCAATGTCTAAATTAGATCCAGACACCTAATAAATTTGAGGAACGTTACAAATTAACTGCAGATTCGAAGGCTGCTCCTAAACATTCACAATTGATTGTGTTCCTTTCTGAATACCGATTCGAATTCTCTGACTTCAGATTTTCCCAGTTCACTTACCAGCAATCTAGAAAAGCGGTTTACGCCACCGATCTGGTTGCTCCTAAATCTGCTTGCATTTATTGCTTCACTCTAATTAATACTACCCAATAATTATTATATTGTTATTTAATGTAGCCTTCAATTCATCCGACCAACTAGCCTTCGTTTGACCTTCAATGTTCGGTATGCAGTACAAAAATACTACAAACTACAAAAATAATTTTCCTAGTTGTTGCGGTGGTTGGTTCCGCAGAGCTGAAAAGCATCAGAGACATTTTCCGTGGTAGCCCATCTACCACGGCGTTCGCCCATCTTCAGGATGCGTTTTTCAGATAGTGTGACAACACAGACTTGCACAGAGCAAACTTAGTTTACACACTCAGACTGTGAAAACAAAATTTGCTCTGTGCAAGTCTGTGTTGTCACACTGTCTGAAAAACGCATCCTGAAGATGGGCGAACGCCCGAAACCGGTCGATGACCACAAAATGAAGCAGGCTACCACGGAAAATGTCTCTGATAATTTTCCTATTTAAATAACTTTTGACTTGTCTACCTCTCCTTGACAATTGCCGAAGAAGTGCACCATAGGTGTCCGAAACGTGGAATAATTTTTTATTCTAGTTAAAAGTTTTTTTTTAGACCCCTACCAACCATCGTTTTCTTGTTTCTGAAAAAAATTTAAAATAAAATTGAGAGACCTAAGTGTTTGAGTTAGTATGAGTGCTATGGAACTGTTTGCGAGAAAATCGGGAAAATCCAACAGAACCATTTAGTAAGTTGCGCTTCCTATTGACGGATTTTGACGGAAACCTTCATTTCAGATCCGATAGTTGCACCTAAATAATATAAGTTTGAGCTTCCCGGGGTTTTTCATATCTTAGATATTTTGCTCTCTCTTACACACGCACCCCACAACATGTAGAAAGTGTTCGTTAAAACTACTTTTATTGGGAATACCTCAGAACATTATTTACTGTAAAAAATCACTTTCGTAAATTTGGACAAACTTATCTTAGATTTAAGACAAAGTACAAAAGTTGTTATAAAAGGACTTTAAGACACGATTGCTAAAAGTTATGGTGACACTCAACATTATGAACTGCAATATTTGAGTAAAGGCAAGTTTAAATAAACAGTTCAGTAGAGCTTTCTTCACAATATTCAGAACTACAACAAGATCATCTGTCTAAAGAAGTTAACAAATATACTTTTTTTTCAGAATATTCAGTCTATTTGACCAGCTGAACACTTACATCTTACTGATACTATTTTTAAGCAGCATATACATGCTTTGTCTGTGTGGAGTACTGTTTGTGGCAGTAAGTATTGATTTTCCGCAAATAATAATTCTTGACTGTAATTCCTTTAGAAAGAGAACCATATAAACAATGTTTATCCAGTAGAACCATATTTATCAGTAGCACAATTTTTTACAAAGTCCTAGTGTACAAAGTGGTTCAGTGTACAATAGAATAATAAATTTAATTCTACAATACATAAAATGAAATAAATCTTTCATCCAATTTAATCTATTGATAAGTAAGTGGTACTAAAAACTGCTGTTTTTCAGAAGGCTTTATGCCAGGTATCATGGCGGAAGGTGGGAGAGCGAACATAAGTTAATATTTTTTCGTCTTCTTTTGTTTGATCCTGTCCGTTTTTCTGTTTTTTCCTCCATCCTCAGAGTCTGATTCATCAAGTTTTTTTTTTTTTTTTTTACAAGCGTTGGCGTTGACTTATTTATCCGGCGATATAGATGATTCGAGACTTTGCCTCCACTAACTTCGTCACTACCTGAACAGTTGTCCTCCAGTCCGGAACACCTGTTTTCCTTGCTAACTCACGGCTCTGCTCAGAGATCTGTATTGTATTATTCTTTTAGGATCTCTCTTTCTCTGCTAACGTTATAACATACTTCGCCCAGCAAAATAATGTATATTTTTGCCCTTGCTTCAATCGTGAACTACTTCCTAGATTATTACCTACAACTACTACCTCTATTCCATAGAGGCCATACAATTCCCAAATGTATCGAATTGTGCAAGTGTTCCTATAATAAGTCCATAGATCGTCCTTATTTGAAATATACTTAAGTTTTTGTTCATCAATTTTACTGAAGACCCAGCACTGAGAGATGTAGGTCAAAACGGGTCTCATTAGTAATTTGTACAGTTGTGTAGTTGAAGTCTCCACTTTAACTTATATCAATCTGAAGTGGGGTTTTGCAGGCTAAAACAACTTCTATTTGTCATTAATATTCATAGGTATGTTAAATAATATTTAGAAACCTGTACAATGTCAATCAGCTAACAATCATTATTTGCAACTAATATAATCCAGCACGGGGACAGTTTAACTGATGCAGTCTTAATTGGATCATGATTAAAACATTATAAATCAGTCCAATCAGCCCAGAGGGGCGATAAAGCACTCTGGGATGAAAGTGGAAATGAAAGATTTCTGATATTTTTGTAGATTTTAAGCAATTAATTAATTTCCGGTAACGAAGCTACAACATTTTAAATTTGAAGCCTGTACTACTTCATTAGAGACCCTGCTTTGTTTCAAATATGATTCGATTGTAACTACGCATGGAGCATAATATGTTTGAGTTACAAATCCTATCACCACAGAGATGTATCTTGGAATGGCATGAATCTGATTTTTGAGAGGAAGTGAATTATCTTGTAAATGAAAATTGTAGCCATTTTGATACGCTGAAATCTTCTGGATAACTAATAATTAGAACACATTTTTCGAGGATGTGCGAAAATGTATTTTAAGATTTATTGTATTGCGACTACTAAAGAGATTAAGAAACGCTGTTCTAAATCGTGCCATAACTAAAGTACAATGCAACGGTTCATTAATTAAAACCCTCGTTATAGGAATAAAGTACTTCTAGTTTTACGATTACTAAACAATCAGGTAAATTTCAGTTTTAGCTATTGGTACGAACAACTCTTCATGAATTTTAATTTACTTTAATAGTTATTTAATATTTTGCCGACAATTGAAGATGGATTTCCAATTTTTCTTTATTGAAATATTTTCCTTTAATTGTTTCCTCTTCTACTATTACAATACTGAGATTTCACACCTTTTAAAAATCTTGTTAATAAATTATAATGCAATGTTTTAATGATGTTATTTTTAAGGGAGAGTTGGAACTGGTCGCTAAATTAACATTCACATTCTTTTTGGGAGGTGAAATTTTTCATATATTCATCTACAGTTGGTACGGGCAAAAGATACAGGATTTGGTAATTATATTGTTTCAATACAATTTCAAGTTCAGTTAGCTTGTAAGAAAAATAAGACCTAACATTTATTCAATTTGTGGCTTTTTTATCTATATTAAATATTGTTTATTTAAAATTTGTAGGTACACCTCTCCCCCATAGTGCTGGAAAATTGTATTCGCCTTTATAAACAAAAATTGCTTATTTTCCATTTTATGAATTTGAAACAATTTGTATAATTTAACACATGAATTTTAATTAACCAAAATCATAAGGGAAGGAGTGCATTAGCATCAGCAAATAGTTTCCTATCAGCTGACTGTATTACAGAAGAAAGTAAAGCAATGAATCCGTTCTGCCTGGTGTAGAAAAACGTGCAACAAAGATGGGGCCCCTTAGATGGCAGAGGCAGAATGTAAGAGTTTTCATTCTCTCAAGTCAATGGCAAGTTTCCAGTTTCCATGCAATTGAAATTGAGTGCAGTTCAACCTCAAGAGGAAATATCGGAATTAAGAGATAGTATCCGATAGTCAGGCGCTATTAAAGCAGGGAGGCTATTAGTTACTGGGGATTCCTCGGCAAAATTAATGATATACAGAGCTCTAAGCTATACTAAAGAGTCCTTTCTTTTAGAGTTTCCTAGGTATGTTGGCGGGGAAGGTAATGAGATCGCGGGCAATCTGGCAAGGAGAGTACAGCCATCTCCTTCCTGGATTCCTTTTATGGAATAAGCAACCAATCTTTCCTTCAGAAATGAAGAGAAATCCAAACAGTATTATCTGGAGAACCTTCCCAAAACTGGGCAGGAAGACTTCTGGGCTCCTTGATCGGTAAAGAAGGAGATGGGCAACTGTGAGCAAAAACGGGCTGCATATATGCTGACAGATTACTTCACAGGGAATTATAGACTTGAAAGAGCACCTGAAGAAGCTATACTTAGTACATGACACCAGCGCCTACAGATTCTACGGGGAAATTGGGGAGACTCCAATACTCTTCTAATGAACTGCGATGGAACCAGAGGATTAGAAGACTAGGTGTTGGAGAAGTAGATAACTTCTTAGAACATTCCATTCACTAGATCATGAAACTTCGTAGAACTATAGTCTTGGATATATCTTCACATACGATGCAATAGAACTTGCAAGGCTCGACTTTCCCTGAAGAAGCAGGAAAAAATCAAACGATACCTGTCATATAACCTTTTTGCAACCTGAGTAGAATACGTTTTACTTTCCCCTCCTACCAATCATGTAGTGAGAAAACGTTCGTTCACCTTTTCATGTGAGAAACGTTTGCTTTTTAATGTGAGAAATGTTCGCTGTTTACCAAATAGGTGCCTTCCAAAAAACGAATTCTACATTAAAATCACAGATTTGCTTGCTTACTTTCACCTCAATCAATCATGCTTTATTTACAATAAATATACAAAAAATTTACAAGACTCCAGGAGTGTCAGCTTTAGCAGCTATAACCTCCTAAACGTAAATATATACAATTGTCTAAAGTCTATTATATAATGATTTGGGAAAAATTTTAAAAAAACCCAAGCTATATGCGGCCACTTCTTTGCAGTATAGCGCTCCTCACTCTCATGTGCCTGAGCACAACCCCCAAGTCTAGTCCTCTATTACTCTGCCGAGTTGATTGGTGCTTAAGTTGCACCTGTCCAAAAATTTCTCTGTGGCGACTCTGATATATTGTTGAAAATAGTCGATATTTGTAGAAAGATGTAAGTCTAGGATTCGGGTATACCTGGGTGAGGAAGTTACTAATCTCAGGAACTTATTTTGCATCACCTGCAGCGAGGCAACACTGGATCGACATGCCAAGCTCCAGGAGGGACAGGCATATAATAAATAACATTGGTCTAACCACTGTCTTGTAAAGCAAGAGCTTATTCTCTTGGGAGAGGCTAGACTTCCTACAAAATAAGGGAAATAACACTCGTTTAGCCGCCTTTCCCCTATTGATTCTGTCCCTTATGTGGTTAGCAAAGGTGACCCTCTGGTCGAGAACCAGGCCTAGATACTTGACAGTGGCAGACCAAGGTATTGGCTGACCCCCGAAACTGACATGCCGATACAACGCCGGCCTATGCCTGGTGAACAAAATAGCCTCAGTTTTGGATGAGTTTATCTTAATTTTCCATTGCAGAACCTCTCAACGCAGAGCATAGCTCTATCCAAACGGTTAACAATTGTTTCCAGTCTCCTGGAGAAGATACAAATAGCTATGTCGTCCGCGTACAGAGCCACTCTGACGTCCTTAGGGCGTGGCAGGAGGTTATGGTAAATGAGAAAAAGAACTGGTCCTATAATAGATCCTTGTGGAACTCCTGCAGTCACTCTGTGAGGTTGAGACAAAGCCATATTGTAAGATACGCGAAATTCTCTATTACTAAGGTAGGAGTTAATAACTTTAATTAAGGTAGGAGTTAGTATGGAGGGAAATTATACTCCATCAGTCTATAAACCAATCCATAGTGCCATACAGAATCAAATGCCTTTTGGATGTCCAACAAGATCATACCCGTATGTTTGCGCTGGTTGAACGCCTCAGTTATATCGTTCACGACCCTGGTTAATTGAGCAGTAGTGAATAGACCTGCTCTAAACCCTAACTGCTCTTCTTTAATGATCTATTGATTCGCGATTAATTCTAGTTAACAAGATCTTCTCAAAAATCTTGCTGATAGAACTGAGCAGACTGATGGACCTATAGTTGTTAGGTTCATTCGGAGGTTTGGCGGGTTTAAGTCAGAGGATTATTTTGGAGGTTTTCCAGGTAACAGGAAAATAACCAAGGATTAGAGATTTGTTAGTGAGATAAGTTAGGAGCACAATGGCCTTGCGAGGAAGATGTTTTAACAACTTATTTTGGATATTATCAATACCAGGTGCTTTTCTATTCTTCCTTGACATAACAACCCTAGAGATTTCTTTAGGGGAAGCAAGGACGCAGTCAGTTGGCTGATACTGGCAGCCACTGAGGTATGATCTCACTTTGCGTTTACTTTGTTTGGTGGGAAAACCCATATCGCCGTTCTTCTTATGTACCCCTTCCAAAAATTCAGCCATGATGCTTGCTTTGTCAGCGTCTGAATAAGCGTGGGCATTATTATAAATAATGGGAGAATTACATTCCATACTATTATGTGATTTCCTAAAGTACTTAGCAACTCTCCAAAAAGAAGAATTTTGGGGGCCTAAGTTAGCAAGGAAGCTTTTCCACTTACTATTTCGCCATAACAGAACTTGTTGCTTAATGATGTGTTGTAGCCGATTCAGTAATGATTTTAAGAGAACTGATCTATGTTTTTGAAATAAATGCCTAATTCTGTTTTTTAAGCGTATTAACGTTTGAATATTATTCGGAAGATGTAAGTTAGAGTCTAGAGAGTACCCGGGATAGATTTAATGGCAGCATACTCAATAAGATGAGTAAATGCTACACATTCATTCTCGATGGAGACTGCGTCATTTATTTGAGTATGAAGATCTATTTTATTATTAATTGTTTGTTTGTATAAGTACCAGTTAGCATTCTTGAAATCAAAAACTGCAATAGGTGGAATCTTAAGAGGAGTATCGTGAATTTGAAAAGTTACTGGATTATGATTACTAGACAGAATAGAATGGCTTACTGGGGTTGAGAAATTCGATAAATTTTTAATTATGGATATATCTATATAGAAGGGTTATAGTTAGCTGGAGGAAAGTAAATAGGTAAATAGGGTGTGTTCGGGAAAAAATTATGTTCTAATAATAAGTCTAGCAAATGTTACACTATTATTGTTTCTACAGCTCCAAGCCACGTTTTTAGCATTAAAATCCTCTACAATTATAACTGTGTTACGCAGAGCGAGTACCAATATATCTTTGTCTTACCATCTCTTATTAGGGGGCCTGTAACACGAGAAAATGAGCACAGGCACAGAAGCGAAGTACACTTCAATTGCAATGGCCTCGATAGAAGCAAGTTGAGGCGGTGACACCAATGCATGCTTGACATTACGCCTCACAGCAATAGCCACACCGCCACCCCTTGTGTTCCTGTCTTTTCTATATAAAGTACAACCATTAAATTTTATTTTCTTATTTTGTGCAAGTTTAGTTCGCTTAAGGCACATACATCAATATTCATGTTAAGTAAGGAATGAATTAATTAATCTTTTTTGTCATAGACAGAATTAGCGTTCCGTTGAAGGAGTTTATGAAATTTGGAAGTACAATTCATTCGAAAAAAGTGAAAATAGATTCGGCTAATATTGCTAACTTTGATATATTGTAAGGAGCAGATTTTATTTGTAGCAGAATGGATTTGATTTTTAATATTATCTTATTAAAATTAAAAATCTCTTTCAAAGATTGAAGAGTCTTCATTAGTTGAAGTTGTCAATTGTTGCTGCTTCTGGTTAGAGCCCCAGCGATTAGAGGAAGTTAGCGGTTGACTAGGAGCATTGTTATTATTTTTATTTCATCTTAGAAAATGCTCTGAGTCTAGCAGTATAGGTGGATTGGTTGTGGCATGAAGAGGGTTACGATGTTTTTTCCTGGCCTCAGCTGCGACAATAGCTGGACATTGGTTACTTGAAGATCTGTGAGTTCCACCACAATTAGCACACTTCAAGGAGGTCTCAGCATTCCCTTGTGGACACTCTTTAGTCTCATGACTGCAAGAGCAGTGCTCACACTTTGGGGTCTTGAAACAGTGCGGAGCCAAATGGCCAAGACTTTGACATCTGAAGCATCTTATTATCATGTCCTTTTTTCTGTATTTTTGCCAGTGAATACGACAATAAGCTATAGCACGTACGTTAAGTATATCCTTAATGAGTACACCTTTTTTAAAGGTAATTGCGAATTCTGACAATTTACTGCTACAGTTAAGGTCTTTTTTGTAGAATTGCTCCACCTTCTCAATTTAGAGCCCCTGGCAGGTTAAATCTTCTTTAACTTCATCAGGAGTTATGGCGGAGGGTAGATAAACTACCATTTTATGCCCAAGCTCAGTTTTAGGGGAGTAGGTGTGGAATTCAATTCCAGCTTTCATGACATAATCTTTGAAAAAATTATAATCGTGCATAGTCTGTGTATACCCAATTATTCTGTCTCTTTTATGTTTAAATTCAATTTTCCTGTTTACTTGGAGGTGATTAAACTTAATGAACGTGTATGGTTTTTAAATTGAGAATACATTACAATTGGGGCCATCTCAAACTTAATTTTAGGCAAAACTTTTGCTTTTTCCTGAACAACAGGAAACGATTTATCTGTGTCTACGTTATCTTCATCGTCCGATAGAAGCTCATACTTATTAGAAATAGGTACACTAATTTTTAATGTACTAGGGCTAGTTACGGCTTTTCTTTTCTTATTTACATAGGAAATTTGTGTAAAACCAATTTCCTCAGGTGAGTGGAGAGAAGTGGAGTCCATACTGTCGTTAATCTTAAGTATGTACTCGCCGGCGGCTGGCCACTAGTAGTGGAGCACCTGTTAGTCACAGTACATGTAGTAGTCAGTGGGGTGGGAGCATTATTACTCCTACCACTGGCCATACCCACAACACACGTATCTCACCTAATTGCTGCGTGATCACCTCAAATACTATTGTTTATTGCAGTTCGTATTGTCAAAAATAGAAAAATAATTTTTTTTCACGACTAACTCTTCACTGTCAATAATGTTTTAACGAAATAAGAGATGTTCATAAATGGGGTTTATCAGATAACTAACTATAGTCACTCAAAAAATAATTAGATACAATAACGGATAAGATGTAAACCGTTTGCCGTTCAAAGGCCAACTGATCTCCCTCTTTCTTTACATCAATAAATAATATTAAATAAAAAGAAATTAGATGAAATAAAAATAAAGTGATAAAAAATAGATTTTTTATATTACATATAAGTAATATAAATATATAAGTTATCACAAAATATGAAGTAATGTTGTCACTCATTTAATATAAATGCCCTGAGTTTAAGCGAACCTGTAGTATAATAACACAAGTTATTCGCCTTGATGATATCTTTTATATTTAATACGTTCTCTATATTTTGCCTATTGTCTGAATTCTTATATACTGATTTAACTACTGATTTCGGTACGACTGGTACATTGGGCATTCCTAAAGGAAGTGGACCAAGTTTTCGGGAAGTTGAAAATTACAGATGGTGCAATTTCGCTAGATTCAAATCTCAAATTGTCAACAACTACAGTTATTTAGATGTTTTACTAACATCATCCGGTAAATTTTTACAGAATACTAATAATGTGATTAGAAAAGTTATTTTCCTGCGGCTAATGTCAGAGGTATATTGTATCGAGCTAAATCTCAATCATGGTTAATGGAGAAAACTGTTGGATAAGGATAGTGAGATTCGGTCTTCTTTTTTTTAACAAAAAACCTAAATTTTTCCAACGTTTCGACAAATATATTGCCTTTATCAAGCCTACTACATACAAATACAACGGGTTCTTTTTAGAAAGACAAAATCAAGAAACAAAAAACAGAATGTAAAAAAAAAATAAAACATATAGATTAATTTATAAATTTTTTTTGGTTTACATACATAAAAACAATACTTCCTCTTACTAGGAGTAAGAGAAAGTAATAAGAAATGTTAAACAATCTTCAAAACATGACAACTTTAATTTATATTTTAGGAAAAATAAATAGGTGGAAACCCCTCAACACCGCAGAGAATATTAACATATACATTAGAGTAAACAACGGGCAGGTATAGTTATAACGGGACTATTGGGAAAACGAGGGTCAGGGGTTAAGAAATGAGGTTATGATAACAAGACGGGAGATTGTTGGTCGTTATATTTGTATGCTGTAGGCCTTTATAAAGACAAATATATTTGTCGAAACGTTAGCAAGAATTACACACTTATCACTACAATTCCAGTGATTCCAAAGCTGCTTTAAATTCGCATTACAACCTTTCTATAGATCAATAACTAACTTTAGTTTCGTGAGCTATACGTCTATTTTCTGAACAATTTGGAAAAAGGAGACTAGTAAGCCAGCTTAGAATTGCAAGCAGTAGGGTATAAAGGAGAGAGCTGGCCCAGTCACGTGACCGCTTGGGATACATAGCTTTTTTGTCTGGCGCACCTAGTGTGACCTTGAACTGATCTCCACTGCCGCTCTATTTAAATCGACTCCCCTCCCCCAGTCAAGACCTAAATAAAATTCAAGAGAAAAAAAAATTACCGCAAGCAAGACCTTGAATCTAACTTACAATCCCAGCAAATACAGTCGGTTATCTAAACCAGTAGACCACCGCTGCTAATCGTTCATATGAAGAAAAAGATCTCGCCTATAAATTTACTGTGGAGTGCCCGTGCGTGCGTTCCATGTTAGTTGTTTAGCTTTGTAGTAGTTTTGTTTAAATAATGATAAAAAAAATTGAAAAAAGTTTTATTTTTTTTTTAATTTATTACTTCTTACACCTAATAACTATAGTACGTATTTTTTTCACCAGATGAGAGAGAGGAAGTTGAGAGAAAGAGAATCTGACGCAATATCCTAACATTTAAGCTGATAAGAAGGTCTAATGAACTATTATTGAAAAAATACTAATTACAATATTTTACATATATATATATGTATATATATCCAGAGCAGCTGTGTATCATCCTATCTTCGACCTCGAGGTCACTAATGCGATAATTTAGCATTATTTTAATATAATTAAAATTATAATTAAGTTAATTTTGGAAACAGTCGTGTTTAGAGCAGCTCTGTATCATGTTTTAGTTGAGATTGAACATGTATTGTTTAGACAGAAGTTGGTTACGCTATCCACTAGACCATTTTTGGTGCTTGGTTGAGTAAGGATGAATATGTATATATTAGGTAAGTGGGTTTATGTAATAACAACACAATTTTGTTAAAATGAACTTTTTTTGATTGAATTTTTACACTTTTAATGTTTTAATCCAATACTTTCACAATGGAACCAAACGAATACTGTGTTTATTTCACTTATACAAATATGTATTGTTCTTTATGACTTTCAGTTTTTTTAGCTTTCATCGGTAACCTTTACGTATGTACAAAAAGAAAATGGCACATGTTCTTGATATTTCGTTGTGTATGAACCCTCTGGTGAAGGTGTGCATGTGTGTATTTGATTTAAAATGCACTCAAAATCTGCATAAATCACAAACTTTACTTTTAACTGGTGTTCAACGTTTTTGAATGTAATAATGGGCTCATCAGTTGGGAGTTTAACGGCTGAAGAAAAACTGAAAGAGCATAAGATATATTGCAATGACAATGATCCAGTAGCCGTTAAACTCCCAACTGATGAGCCCATTATTATATTCAAAAACGTTGAACACCAGTTAAAAGTAAAGTTTGTGATTTATGCAGATTTTGAGTGCATTTTAAATCAAATACACACATGCACACCTTCACCAGAGGGTTCATACACAACGAAATATCAAGAACATGTGCCATTTTCTTTTTGTACATACGTAAAGGTTACCGATGAAATAGACCATCTTTGGCCAACTACACTTAAGGAACCGTTCTTGTACGGAGGAATGAATGCTGCTCAAAATTTCTTATACCATCTCAAAGACTTATCACTCTATATTAACAAGATTTCAATAATAAACGAAGAAATGTTGATTGATGAATTAGAAGATAGAGAATGGAAGGCAGCTGAGATCTGTTATCTCTGTAAGCAGGCATTTGCAGAAGTTAACCACGCTATGCATCGTAATGCAATTTACGATGTAGGAAACCCAGCTATGATCCAGTTATCATACGCAATCTCAGCAGGTATGATGCACATTTCTCATAAAAGAATTAGGAAAGCTACCTGGCAGGATTGACATAATACCTCACTCAGAAGAAAATTTTATTTCATTCACAAAACACATTAATGGAATAAAATTTCGTTTCATTGACTCATTTAGATTCATGTCTGAGAGTCTGAGCCAATTAGTTAAATATCTCCCAAAAAACAGTTTCACAGAAACAACAAATTTTTTTAATCAAACTCAGTTACCACTTGTATTAAGAAAAGGACTTTTCCCATATGATTACGTTAACTCTTTGGAGAAATTAGAAGATAAAAATTTACCACCGAAAGAGGCATTTTACAACGCATTAACGGATAGTAATATTGATGAAGAGGACTATAAACCACGCTATGAAGATATGGAATGAATTCAAATGTTCTACCTTAGGAGAGTACAGTGATATCTATTTAAAAACTGATGTTTTGCTGCTGGCTGATGTCTTCCAAAACTTCAGAAACGTAACAATGGAAACTCATAAAATCGACCCTGCACATTATTTCACAGCACCAGGAATGCGTGGGATGCAATGTTACGTTTAACCGGTGTCAAACTAGAACTTTTGCAGGATTACGATATGATTTTAATGGTGGAGCGTGGAATAAGAGGGGGTATTTGTCAAGGTTCACTAAGACATTGTAGAGCCAACAATAGATACATGCATAATTACGATTCATCACAAGAATCCGTTTTTATCATGTACTATGATGCTAACAATTTATATGGTGATGCCCAGAGCAGATTTCTACCTTATGGTGGTTTCAAGTGGGTGGAACGACCGGAAGAAATAAGAGTTCAAGACATCCCCGACGATGCTGAATATGGTTACATACTGGAAGTGGATGTAGACTATCCTGAACATCTTCATTTGTTTCACAATGATCTACCATTCCTTGCAGAATCAATTGTACCTCCTAACAGTAAAGCAAATATAAAAAAATTAATTCCCCATCTAGGTCATCGAGAAAGATATGTTGTCCATTATACTGCTCTCAAACAAGCTCTTGATCATGGATTGCAATTAGTAAAAGTTCATAGAGCCTTCAATTTAAACAATCTCCATGGCTTCTTCCGTACATTAAGTTAAACACTGGTATGAGGAAGAAGGCAGCTAACGATTTTGACAAAAATCAATATAAATTATATAATAATGCCAACTTTGGTAAGACCATGGAAAATGTTCGCAAACGAATGAACTTTGAGCTAGTAAATAATGAAAATAGATTATTAAAATTAATTGCAAAACCAAATTTTCTTGACAGAAAAATATACGACGAAAATTTAGATGGAGTGCAGATGGCTAAAACCAAGTTGTACTTTAACCGGGCAATTTATGTCGGTTTAAGTGTACTTGATATCTCGAAAACAGTCATTTTTAGGTTCCATCATGACGTCATGCTAAGCAAATATGGCCCCCAGCGCTTGAAACTCATATACACAGATATAGACTCTTTGATATATCGCATTAGTACAGATGATGTTTTTAAGGATATGCGAGAAATGGAGAGTCATTTCGATACATCTGATTATCCCCACGATCACCCCAACTACTCCATCAAAAACAAAAAATTATTGGGGAAGTTTAAGGATGAGGTGAATGCTCGAATGATTAATGAAGTTATTGCTTCAAAACCAAAAATGTATGCTATTGATGTGGGGGGGGGGATCAAATAAAGAGTAAAAGGTGTGCAGAAATCTACACTCAAGAAAATTGGCTTTGATGATTACAAAAAAAATGTTATTTAATCTCGTACATCAATGTCAAATACGATGCGATCAATTAGATCAACGGAGCATAATGTCTACTCTATTGAAATGAAGAAATTAAGTGTTTCATCTTTCGACAATACAAGGGTTATCCTAAGGGATGGGATTAACACTCTGGCATATGGACATCGTGATGTGAGGGATGATAGTAGCTCTCTACGTGAACATAGTTCATCTAGTTTGGTTCCCCACACATATCTCCAAAGCAAGAAGAAGAAAATAATTTGAAAAGGCTTACACTTTAATTCCATGGAAAGAAATAAAAATCATTATACTGGATCAATATGGGTTACATTATTGAATTAACAGCTAAAAAAACTGAAAGTCATAAAGAACAATACATATTTGTATAAGTGAAATAAACACAGTATTCGTTTGGTTCCATTGTGAAAGTATTGGATTAAAACATTAAAAGTGTAAAAATTCAATCAAAAAAAGTTCATTTTAACAAAATTGTGTTGTTATTACATAAACCCACTTACCTAATATATACATATTCATCCTTACTCAACCAAGCACCAAAAATGGTCTAGTGGATAGCGTAACCAACTTCTGTCTAAACAATACATGTTCAATCTCAACTAAAACATGATACAGAGATGCTCTAAACACGACTGTTTCCAAAATTAACTTAATTTAATTTTATTTATATTATTTTAATTATATTAAAATAATGCTAAATTATCGCATTAGTGACCTCGAGGTCAAATATAGAATGATACACAGCTGCTCTGGATATATATATATGTAAAATATTGTAATTAGTATTTTTTCAATAATAGTTCATTAGACCTTCTTATCAGCTTAAATGTTAGGATATTGCGTCAGATTCTCTTTCTCTCAACTTCCTCTCTCTCATCTGGTGAAAAAAATACGTACTATAGTTATTAGGTGTAAGAAGTAATAAATACTTTTTTCAATTTTTCAAGTAAAAAATAAAACTTTTTTCAATTTTTTTTATCATTATGTAATGTAATTGTGGTGATGTTTGTAGTAGTTGGTTGTGTGTAGCACGAGCGTTTTAGTGAAAAGGGCTTATAAGTTTGTAAATTTAAAAGAGAATGAAGTCTAGTAATAATAAAGAACTCACACTGTTTTTCAAAAGATATATTCTCTAAGATAAAATAAGTTAACACCAATATGCTTATAATTTAATTGGAATAAATTCTTTAAACTTGATACTGGCTCTGATGTTTTCACTTTGGTAGCTAGAACGAGTCTGTAGTAAATTTAAGTATTTTACAATATCACACTATTATGTTTAAGAAATTAAGTATTTATCAAGATTAATGCAAAACTGGCACAGATATTTAGAGAGCAATTCCTGAAGTGTCCTGTTTGAAGGTTGATGTGAGACTCTCTACTCTTTACTCTTTTAAAGCTGATGGCTCTCTTCTTTGGAATTGCTCTCTCTCTCGCGGGGGAATTTTCTTACAAAGGTTTGCCCTAACGGGATTTGTGCCTTTGTTTTTCTATTTAGTATGATCCCAATTTACAGTACCTGACACTAAACTTGAAGTTAAATTCACATTATAAAATATTCTAAATTATTTTTAAAAACTATTATTTTTAATTTCGTTCTTCCACTACATTATCCCCCCTCCTGGAGAAATTTTTCGGCACGAAAAATTTGGGAGATAATCTGGAGTTGAAGAGGCTTGTGTTATCGAGAGGCGTGTGTGTAACCTCTGCAAGGTGGCCGTGTGTTGTAGGGTGCAGTCATCTTCTTCTGCGGCTAACGCTGCTTGAAGGTGTGAGCGTTGCGTGGTGTTTGAATGTATTCTACTCGAGCGAACGCTGCGTGAGCGGGTGATCGTTGCTGTGGTGGTAGACTGATAGGCGAACAGCGAACACTGCTTGGCAAGTGAGAGTGTTGCTCATGAAGATGTGACTGGCAAGGGTAGACAAGGTGATCAGTGTAGGCAAGTCGGTACTGTAGGTGTGTATGTACTATCTTGAATTAACTCTATATGGACAAAAAAAAACTCTTAAGTATTTCAAAAATAATTAACAAATAAATAAATACACAAAATACGCAAATAAAAAAAATATATATATTTAATAAGCGAGCGGGATGCGGAAAGATTATAGGATCATGAGGAATCCGAAGTTTAGTGTCAATTCCTTTGGTAAAATCTTGTGTTTCTGAAAATAATCATACAGAGTTATACATAAATTTATATGATAAAATTTCTAACAAATAACGTGCAATATTGACTAATCATAATATGCAATTAAATTCATGCGCATGCAATAACATTCATACTCATGCAATCGTGCAGACGACGAAGATTCTTGGATCTGTAAAAGAGAGGTTAAACAAATTTAAATTTCAACAAATATTAGTGTAAAAATTATTAAAGCTAAGAAGTAAAGATGAATATATATCTTGAGGGAGTATGCACAAGGGTGAAGCCGACTGTATGTTCATCAGCTCTTCAGCTTTGCTGTGTTTTCTAGATACCTTAAGTTAACAATAACATTAAAATACAAATGATAAACAAATACAAGAATAATACAAATTATTTAATTTCCTTTTAAGGCAAACTGAAAAAAATATTAATTAATTAGGTAAATACAATATATAAAAAAAATATTAATATCATCTCATCAAAAGTAACTACGAATTCACTTGGTGATCTTGATTTCTGCAAATAAAATAAATTACAATTATTATTTAAATATACAATGCAATAATT